>LNAC01001072.1:102694-135151 GCA_002007465.1 Ailurus styani
CCCCCCCCCCGCCTTTTTTTCCTACTTTGAGCTGCATCTCTGGCAGTAGCTGAATTTCTTCATAGTCCTAGCTCACCCTGAATAGCCCCTCTATCTGTGGTTTTGGTTACTCTCATGTACATTCAGCAATCCCACTCCATTCTGGAAACTCTAGCTTTGGAGCTGAGGTATCATCACTTCTATTATCCTTAGCCAAAGCATAGTACTGACTTCTTGGTATTACTAATCTATGGATTCCCTTAATGGCATTTTACTTGTCTTTCAGTTCTTCAAACATCTTTGCAACTTGTCCCCAATATTCTCGCTCTTCATTGGGCTAGCTGACATGAGTTCAATTTCTTGAACTGTATTCTCACTCAGACACAATACATGTAAGTAGAAGGACTGATCAATCAGAAAATAAAAAGGCAATTTTTAAAATGCGATCATATAGAGTCTCTCATGGTTTGTCTCTCTCCAGGAAACAAACTGAGGGTTACAGAAGGGAGGGGGGTGGGAGAATGGGTAACTGGGTGATGGATATTAAGGAGGGCACGTGTTGGGATGAGCACTGGGTGTTAGACACAACTAATGAATTATGGAACACTACAATAAAAAAATTATGATGTACTATATGCTAACTAACTGAACATAATAAAAAATAAATAAAATGATCATACGATTTATGCTATTTTAATAACTATTAAATTGGATTTATTTAAGTGTAATAAAAGAAAATCTCCAGTAAAACTGAATACCTCACTAAAACATGGCTAAAACTCAAAAAAACCATTTCTTTATCATAAGAAGTATTATTCTTTTTTTTTTTTTTTAAAGATTTTATTTATTTTTTTGACACAGAGAGAGAGAGATTACAAGTAGGCAGAGAGACAGGGAGAGGAGGAAGCAGGCTCCCTGCTGAGCAGAGAGCCCGATGCGGGCCTCGATCCCAGGACNAGTAAAACTGAATACCTCACTAAAACATGGCTAAAACTCAAAAAAAACCATTTCTTTATCATAAGAAGTATTATTCTTTTAAAAGTTTCATCCAAGGTTAGGAACCTATAGTAATTAAAACAAGGGACTTCAGTCATTATTAGTTTTTAAAATCTTTTTCTTTTATTCCAGTGAAAGTAAAACAAGCTTATTGCAGAAACTTTAGAAAATAGAGTAGAAATAATTTATACCTTAATATATTTTTTCATTTAAATCTNTATTCTTTTAAAAGGTTCATCCAAGGTTAGGAACCTATAGTAATTAAAACAAGGGACTTCAGTCATTATTAGTTTTTAAAATCTTTTTCTTTTATTCCGGTGAAAGTAAAACAAGCTTATTGCAGAAACTTTAGAAAATAGAGTAGAAATAATTTATACCTTAATATATTTTTTCATTTAAATCTGTTCTGGTGTTCGCAAGCTTGTTGTTATTGGGTCCAGCCATTATTTTTTAATTACATATTTTAATTTTAGATATTACCTGATCCACAGATTAAAAGCTATGGAAATCTCATTGTTCTCACTTCTACTCTGATCACTTATTTTTGTAAATAAAATATATAATATTTATATCTCTCTGTCACTTGTTTCACACAAATTCTTACAGAAATTCTAGATTTCAGCAGAGTCATTAATGATCTACTGGATAAAGATATCTGCTGCTCCTGAGTTCTCTGTAAGGACTTATCACATAATTTGTTGAATTATTTAATCAATTAAATTTCAGCACATAGTTTGTTTTTTCCTTAACAGAAGTTAGTTGGTGAGGTATTGCTTAAGTTCTTTCATATTGTGAAGGATGCCTGTCCCTTCTATCCATAAAAGAATACTTGGTTAGATATGATACTCTTAAGTAACATTTTCTTTCCTATAAAACATTACAGAATTTGACCTATTGTCTCCTGGCATTGGATGTAGCTATGGAAAGACTAATGATGGTCTATAGCTTTTCTTTTTGCAGTTTAATTTCTCTCTGACCCTCTGCATAAATATATATATATATGTATAATATATAATTTTTATATATGTATATATAATTTACATATATTATTCACATGTTGTCATAAGTGTGCACAAATGCACATATACGCACAGCATGCTCTTCTACAGATTCTGTACCTCAGAGAAATTTGTTTTAATTATATGTATGAATACATTTTTCATTGACTGAATTTTTTTTTTAAAGATTTTATCTATTTATTTATTATTTTTTAAATTTTATTTTTATTCTTTGCCCAAGGGGTACAGGTCTGTGAATCATCAGGCTTACATCTTTCACAGCATTCACCAAAGCACAAACCCTCCCCAATGTCCATAACCCATCCACCCTATCCCTACCCTCCCACCCCCCAGTAACCCTCAGTTTGTTTTGTGAGATTAGGAGTCTCTTATGGTTTGTCTCCTTCCCCATCCCATCTTGTTTCATTATTTTTCCCTCCCTACCCCCCACGACCCCCAACCCTGCCCCTCCAGTTCCTCATATCAGAGAGATCATATGATAATTGTCTTTCTCTGATTGACTTATTTATTTGAGAGAGAGAGAGAGAGAGAGAGAGAGAGAGAGAGAGAATAGCAGGGGAGAGGGAGAAGCAGACTCCTTGCTGAGCAGGGGCGCCTGATGCAGGGCTTAATCGCCTGATACAGGGCTGAAACCCAGAATCCTGAGATCAGGACCTGAGCGGAAGTCAGGTCCAACTGAGCCACCCCGGTGCCCTTTTTTTTTACTGAGTTCTTTGAATCAGAGGGACCCTTTATTCTATGCTAAAGTGTCTTTAAAAACTCCTATACTGGGGCGCCTGGGTGGCTCAGTGGGTTAAGCTCTGCCTTTGGCTCAGGTCATGATCTCAGGGTCCTGGGATCCAGCCCTGCATTGGGCTCTCTGCTCAGCAGGGAGCCTGCTTTCCCCTCTCCCCCTCTGCCTGCCTCTCTGCCTACTTGTGATCTCTCTCTCTCTCTGTCAAATAAATAAAATCTTAAAAAAAAAACCTCCTATACTGATTAGAATCATCTAATTCTTAACTTTTTTATTAAGTTTTTATTTAAATTCCAGTTAGTTAACATACAGTGTAATATTAGTTTCAGGTGTACAATTTAGTGACTCAATGTTTCCGTACAACACCCAGGTGCTCACAAGTGGACTCTTTAATCCATATTTAACTCTTTCCCCATCCTCATTACTTTGACTTTTCACTGATTACTTTAAACCTTTTCTCTAAGCCAGAAATTCAGGGTTTTTGTTTTGTTTTGTTTTGTTTTGGCTCTATCTAATCTGTTTTTTGCTCTTCATAATTTATCGATTAGTTTTGAGAATATGCTTCAGCTTTTTCCTGAGATTTGTGATACTTCGTTGTCTCATTTCTAAGTGTATCTGTTTGTGTTCTTATGTCATTATATTCAATTTTTGAAGTTACCGTATAGTTCAGAATATTTGTAGGAACTCCCTTTTGTTCCCTGAAGCCCCATGCTGATTTCCTCATTCATCTTTTTCATTCTAAGTTCTTTTTTCTTTTCTGTTGAGTGTTTATGTTTTACATTTGAGAATATTACTGAAAATTATTAGAACTTTTTCAGACTGCCCAGTTTAGCTCCTGGGGATAAAATCAGGGTTAAATTCTTGTTGTCTCCAGCCAGAATATTCCTGTGATTCTTCCCATGCATTTAAGCAAACTAAGATTCTTACCAGGTGGAGTGTGTGTGTGTGTGTGTGTGTGTGTGTGTGTGTGTGTGTATTAATGTTATTATTTTGTTATTGTTGTATTGTTTGTATGTTATTGTTTGTTTTCAGTTTTAGATACTGGAAGGGAAAATTATGTGTGGCAACTTTATACTACGATTTCAACCTGGAATTCTCACTTCTATGCCATTTAATGTTGGTATTTTCTCACTTTACTATAAATTTATGTAGACTTTAATTGTTTATAATTTGTCATTACAGATCTGTAACTCCTAGCATATATTATCAATTATCAATCAAATATTATCAGATCATCAATACATGTTTGATGCCTAAAAATGAATGAATGATTACATAAACATAATACATAGCTTCTAGAAAACTAGAAAGTTTTCAGTGCAGCTAAACAGTCCTTATGCATAAATGACACAAGAAATCAATCTGAAACTTGAAATACCTTTCTATATAGTTGAATGAAATGAGTACCCTCTTGTTCTTCAACAGCATGATGAGAAAAAATTTGGTACATATCTCACATTTTTTTGATGTTTTTATGATGGCTACAATGGTACAATTATATCTTGCAGCTTCTTTCTTCAAAGTAAAATGCACATTCCCTTGGGAGAAATAAAATTTGAGCTTAATTTTGAGTGATATTATAGCATCATTTTCTAAAAGTCAGTTCTGATGATAAAAGAGAAATAAAACCTGAACAACTAAATATGTGATATGAACAAAATATTACTACTATGCAATGGAAAAGATTACAATATACAAAAGATACTTCTTTTGCTTCAGATTACTATTACTGTTACTATTAATACTACATATTCATAGACTCTAGTCATCTCTAATTATTCATTCTTTTTGAAGTCTGATCATACCTCAAGTACACAGAGTATCCTTTACCTAGTGAATGAATGTTTGCCTATTTTTATTTTTCAAAATCCTCAAGACTTACTTCACAGGTTTGAGTAGTAAAAACTATACAGTTTATAACACAGGACATAATAAATGATAACAATTCAATAAATAGTATATATTTATATAATTGTCATCACAATTAAATTGTCTCTACTATTTTTAGGATAAAATACAAAATTTTAGCTTTTTTGAATACTTTCCAAAATTTTATGCATCCCTACATCTCAAAGGCAACTCAGATAATATCATCTGCCAAGTCCAGTCATGGTGAGTTACTTTCAATTCCATAATTAAGACAAGTGTTCTCTCATTTCTGGATTCCTAAATATGCTATTATTTCACCTTGCATATATTCTTTCTTTCTTCACTCAAAAGAAAACTCAAACAGGAAAAAAAAATGGCTTCCCCATAAAGGAAACTGTGCTGCCCCTCCAAAGCAGAGATCTCTGTATAAGACGAGAGTAAGAATAGATACTATTAATGTGAATGAGAGAGACCTTCCATATCTGGTAGTGGGAGAGACTAAATACTCTGACATGCTCTCTTAATGAAAATAATCTAAAAATGCCATGTAACATATTGAAAAACAGTGATTTAAAATAAAACTCTGGAAGATGGGAACTTGATAAAGTAAGCCAGTATTTAAAATTGAGTCATGAAAAAAGAAGATGACCAACCCACTTATACAGGTGAGTTTTACTGAACATTTAAGGGACAGTTTTAATTTTATTTATTTATTTTATTTTATTTTTTCAGTATTTCAAGACAAACAGTTTTAATTTTAAGTAAGTAATTCTGAGTATACGAAGGGAGACACACTTCAAATATCATTTCATAGGACTAGGAAGTTTGACGATATCCACATCTGTGACAAAGTCAGTATAAAAAATGGAAAATGTCATGTCGATTTTACTTGTCAATAAAGATGCAAACCTCACCAAACCAAATATGAGCAAAGAGACTCAGCTATTCACAAAACTTAATGAATCTATCCCAGAAATAAGAGGTTGGTTTTAACATTAGAAAAATGATGTTCACCACATTAAAAAAGTTAAAGACCCTTTGATCACCTCAAACATGAAAAAAATACCCATTCATGAAAAAAAATTTAAACTATGAACCAAATGAAACTTCCATAAATCTATCAGCTACAGCAAACAAAATACTTCAGAGAGAAAAGATAACTATATTCACTTCAATGTAAGGGACAGGACAAGACAGACTGCTATAACCCATTTTATTTGACATTGTACTAAATGTTCTAGTCAGCTTAGTAAGGAAAGAAAAATGAATACGGTTTTGTAACAGCTGGAAGGAATCAAATATATGTTTTATAATTTTCATATGATGATTATCTATGGCAAAAAAGCAAAATAAAATCTCCTAATAATTTTTACAAGGTTTCATGGTACAAAGTCAATATATAAAAATAAAATACATTTTATCCAGTAGTACTAAAAATCTATATAACTACTTTACAGGAAAAAAAAGTAATGAACCTTTGGTCACTCCCAGCTGATTAAAATTGTTATGAATATCCTGCTAGAAGTTGAAGAACTGCTTTTAAAAAATTATCCTACTAGTGACACATGGCGGCATTTCTGACTTCTACACCTTTGCTTCAATTTCTTGCTTATGATTGATGCAGTGATTGAAATTCATTTGTGCTACCACTGTAGAATATCTTCAAAAATTCTATTCAAAGCAGCTATAATGATAGTGGTTTTGTGTACACAAGTTTTTTTCCTAAAACATTGTTTTGTTCTCATTTATCAACAAGTTATTTACACTTGAAATCAAAATTTCCTCAAAACACCTTTGCTTTAGGGGCTGGGGGAAAAAAGAAGACTTTTAGTGTATTTAATTACTGAAACAGAACCTACCAAATCCCCATTAATTGAAACTTGTTAGCAAGGCTGCAGTTTTGTTTAGTAGCAAATAATGTAGTCTGTGTGATTTGTTCTAGGACTAGTTTTTTTCAAACCTGTAACAATACATTTGCTGATATAATGCTAGCTTTTTATCATATAGGGTACTTTATTACTTATTAGCAGGAAAAATGTTTCCTAAAGTCACATTCTGCTTCTTTGCTTCTAAGGAAGAAACCTCAGAAGAGTATTTTAATACTTATCATTAAGTTTAGTAGAATTTTGTAACATACTGAGTATTAAACTATTTTAAATATCGGTTAAATATTATAGAGCTTATCCAGCCTTTTAGTGGGTCCTGTTTGCTCTGTTTTTAAAATGTATCCAGAGAATATACACAATAGCTAAAAGTTGGAAATAATTCATTGTCCATCAATTGATAAATGGTTAAATGAAATGTGGTTTAACCATATCATGGAGTGTCATTCAGCTATAAAAAGGAATGATGGAGTGCCTGGGTGACTCATTTCATTAAGTGTCTGACTTGACTTCACTCAGGTCATAATCTCATCATGGTGAGATCGGGACCCACAGCAGGCTACTTGCTGAGCATGGAGCCTGCTTAAAATTCTGTCTCTCCCTCCACCCCTTCCCCACCCCTACTCTTCTCTAGCTCTCTCTTGCTCTCCCTCTCTCAAAAAAAGGAATGATGTATTGGTAAATACTACAACATGGGTGAATCTCAAAACAGAATGTTAAAGAAGCCAGGCAAAAACCAAACAAATAAAAGCCATATATTGCATTATTCTATTTATATCAAAGGTCCAGGATAGGGAAATTCTTAGGGGCAGAAAGCAGATTAGTGGTGCCAGGGTCTGGAGAGGAAGGAGATTAGGAGAAGTGATTGTTTAATGCATATTGGGTTTCCTTTTGGAGTTCTGAAAATGTCTTAGAACTAGAAGTGAATGTACTCAATGGCCCTGAACTTCACATTTTAAAATGGTTGATTAAAAAAAAAAAAGAGGGGCACCTGGGTGGCTCAGTTGGTTAAGCGTCTCCCTTTGACTCAGGTCATGATCTCAGGGTCCTGGGATTGAGCCCCGCATTGGCAAAAAGCCTGCTTCCCCCCCTTTCTCTCTGCCTGCCTATTTGCCTACTTGTGATCTTTCTCTCTCTGTCAAATAAATAAATAAAAATCTTTAAAAAAAAAGAAAAAGGAAAAAAATTTTAAAAATGGTTGTTTTATGTTATGTGAATTTTACTTCAATTAAAAAAAATACCCAGAGTCAGATTATTTCCCATTATGCTCAACTCACCATTCTAGTCCATGATACTATCCTCTCTCCCCTAAAATTACTGCAATAAGCAATAACTTTCCAACTGGTTTTGCAGTGAGAAGGATACTGTAAAAATAATAGGATCACTTCACTGTGGAGTTCAAGCGTTTCCAAGAGTTTCCATGTCTTTCAGACATGGAAGTGAAGATTCTCATGGCACCGTCTAGACTCTATGTGATCACACACTCTGTTGCTTCTCTGCTCTCACCCCATAACTTTGACACTGACCTCCGATACCTTCTCTTATTTCCTCTACTATATCCAGAGAGGTTGATCACCTTTCTGTTCTTGGCATGAAACTACCTCAGTTTCATTTCTTGTTGCTGCCTGGAAGCTCTTCTTCCAGCTACATTCATTGTTCCCTCCGGAGCTTCTTTCAGAAGTAAGCTTTTCAGAGAGACCTTCTCTGGCCACTTACAAACAGTTGCAACTCATCTCCACCTAACGTCGCTATTTGCATACTGTATTTCAACTCCTAGCATTTATCATTATAGTATGTATGTTTTGCATATGTACTTGATTGTGTGTCCCCCCAATAATAAAACTCCATGAAAGCAGATTTTTATCTGTTTTTATCTCTGATGTAAACAGTAAAAAGCACATAGTGGGTGTTCAATTCCTATTTTTAAACTAACAATTGAATATATCTTTTGATATATATTGCAATAGGTACAGAAGTATTTAAGGAGACCAGGATCACTGGTCAGTAAATGTAGCAAAAATTTCTTACCCGTATAAGAAACCATAAGATTTTTGTTTTCAATCAAGTTCGCTCTGTTTTGAAAATTCTACTCTAAATCATATCAAACTATCCTCATTTTATTCATGCCTACAGTTAATTCATTTTGTGCTTGACAATTCTATTGCTATAGCAGTGTCAGCAGAAAAGAGCTGGTTGTAGTAAATTTTGTTGAAGTTCATTTCCAGTTTCTGATCAAATTGCTTTGATTGGACTGAATTATAATGCTAAAAAGAATTAGCTTATAGTAATGACATGGCCAAAATTGATCAAAAATTAATCTTAAGATCATACAAAATATAAATTGAATAGATTCAAAGTATGTGCCATAAGATTAGCAGATCAAAAAACTAATTGTGATATATATATATATTTTAAATTGAGGGTTAATTTAATACAACTCTGACACTGACTATGGTAGTGCTTTATATGCAAAACTAATTTTAATTTAGAGTACAATTGGCCTCAAGGTAAACAGCATATGTTCTGGACCTTTTGAATTGGAAGAAAGGCTTTTGAATCTCATTCCATCCCAGGTAAGGAATGACTCACATTTTCAGCTTTTTAATGTGTGCAATAAGCACATATTTTATAAAGGACTGGCTGTAGAAATCTAAATTACATAAGCATGACAGATGGCGGTGTTTTTGTTCACTGTAATTTTTATTTAAAATGTGCAAAGACTACTACTCTAAATACCAGAAACAGGGTACAGTTATCTCATATGACTTTGGGGCAGTAAGTCTGACTGCACAAATAATCAGAATGCATAATAACCAGAAATCTTATTTGTACCACATTTGTAAACTATGAATTCATAAAATCCTACATTGGACTACCCCATATACAAAATCTAGTATGCTGGCTTCCTTCTGCAGGGTATGGTCCATGCATACAAGCTTAAGGAAAGAGAAACAGTAAATTGAGATCATCCACAAAGTGAGTAACTGAGAGTCCAGGCTGGTGGTATGCTCTGTCTGAAGGTGCTTGTTTTTGATTCCCTCACCACATTTCAATGACCACACTTTAGCAGCAGGAATATAAATGTTCCACACCATTCCCAGTAAAGCTAGCCATTAGCCTTCAGAGCTGCATGGCAAGTCCAATAGATTCTGCTTTTCAATGAAACCAAGCTAAAGGGTTTTGGCTTTAAGAAATGTGTTACGCATGTTCCTCAATCAATATATTAAAGCTGTAGATGTAATTATTCATTCAACATTAGTTTACACTGATCCAAATGTAATTTTCTTCTCTCAGCAATTTACTAGGGCCTTATGAAATTGGCAATATAACATGTTCCCCCTGAGGAATTGACACTCTGTTATATAATTTATATTCTCAATTTTTCATGAGACATAAACATTTACTTGCAGTTGAGAGTCTAAAACAGAAA
Organism: Ailurus styani; assembly: GCA_002007465.1. NCBI lineage: Eukaryota > Metazoa > Chordata > Mammalia > Carnivora > Ailuridae > Ailurus > Ailurus styani. The sequence goes on from LNAC01001072.1 coordinate 112,604, forward strand.
AGGCAGCAAGGCAAATAATAAAAATGTAGACATTTCCATATCAATGATTTGAGTGATTTACAACTTGCAAATGAAGCAAAACTGAAAAAAATATATTTTTCCCAGTCTCTTTTCTCTTCTTTCTTAGGGGCCAGCACTATTTATATTTTGTTTAAAGATTTCTCCTCTTCCTTGCTCCACTTGAGGCTTTATTCTTGTCAGAGCTCAAAAGCTAAACAAAGTTGACTATGAAAATTTGAAAGCAACACGCTCAAAGACTGAGGAAGTTATAAAAAAATTTTTTGGTCTCAGACTTCCTGTGGTTGGAGTAGCTTTGACAAATGTTTAAGACAACTAACATTGCATTTCTTTCTTTCTTTACTTGAAAGATTATTTATTTTAAAGAGAGGTGGGGAGGGGCAGAGGGAGAGGGAGAATCCCTGAGCAGATGCCACACTGAGCTGGGAGCCTGACGTGGGGCTTGATCCCAGGACCCTGAGATTATGATCAGAGCTGAAATCAAGAGCTGGCCGTCTAACCGACTGAGCCACCCAGGCGCCCCTTAACATTGTATTTATTAAAACAACACTCTGCTCCAAATTTATATAATACTTTACCAACTTTATAGTAAACCTTAAAATATACAAACAAGAATAAAACCTTGTGTGGGATTTCCCTTGACACGTGGATGGCAAAAAGGAATCGTCTCTTATTTCAATTATTATCCATTGACAAGTAATGGCATTCTGGTGTGCCAATTCCTGAGAGTTTGAAGTCCAATCTGAATTGAAGAAGAAAGAGAGTCCTGATCCATGACATACATGACAAGAACAGAAGATAAGAGTAGACTTCCAGTTCTAATTGGAAGTCCAACAAAATGAAGGGTTAAATATACTTATATATACTGTTCTCTGTTTAAAGGGTCACAGCTCAAGGAAATCAATGTATTTCCATTTCTTCCAATTTCTTCTTCTGAGAAATGGATTAACTTTTAAAGATAGCTTTTTGGATGAATGGAAGTTAGGTAAAACACATTCAAGACACTGTTGGGAAGTAGTCATTCTAATATGTCTGTAATTTTTTTAAAGCCGGCATTTTCCCCCTACCTTTACCATTCGCTTGCTTTCAAAATGTGTAAAACTCATATTTATTAAATTGCTTATGTAATGTCCCAGGGAAATTACTTTCAGAATGTGGTCTTAATGCAAAACTCCTTCCTTATACACCAAACTTGTAGTGGTGTCTGAAATATGGAACAAGAACTCAAACCAAAGACATACAAAGAAATACCATAATTGTTGAAGCAGAATAAGAAAGAGAATCTAGGAGCCACAAACCTCCAAGATTTAGTTTCCTTATTAATGAAATGGAGATGGTAATGTCACAACTTATAGGACTGGTATGTGGATTAAGTAAAATAACCTTTAGAAAGCAATTTTGTACATGTCTGGTACAATGTGAGCTTTCCTTAAATATTATGTATTATCTCTACCAAATGGTATCTTAATTGACTTTATTTTCACCATCTTAGAATAGGTCTTCCTCAGGATTCATTCGCATCCCTGATCCATTAAAGCTGCCAGCATTCTTGCCATTTGGCCTTTCTTCACTCTTGTCTGCTCTTTCTGGCACCATTTTCCTACTTCATTTAATGTGTTTTTAAAAACTTGCCTGCCTTGGGGAAATCACAGTCTAAGAAGTAGTTACTGCTTCTGTAGCCTACTTTCTATCCAAGACACATAGGATGCCAAGACCTTCTCAACAGGATGGAGGAAAAGCTAATTATTTTTCCTGGCACTCATCTTTTTTTTTCTCTGTTTTCCCTTTTGTTTCTCTCTGCCTTGACTACAGGCTTGCCTTACCCTCCTCATATGCATATTCTCTCTATCAGTGCCCTTAAATTTATCCACATCTCTATTTTAAGTCATTATTATAATGTGCTTATTTGCCTCTCCTTCCTCACACCCAGCAGATTTACAAAGAAAAGTTAGGGATACTGGGGCTCACAACAAGTATTTTCTGGATAGGGATGAATAATTTTTTTCTAGAGATCTTTGCAGATACACCCTCTACAACTATTACTTGTTTCTTTTAACTTGAAAGCTGAATTTTCTTTAATAGGTATCTACATCTTTAATATATACCAAACCTATATATATTTAGAATATAAATAGGCTACATATATTTAGCCTGTTCCTTAGGGCAGTACTTCTCAAAATATTTTGAGATAAAGGACCAGGGTTGTTTTCTTCCTAGTCTGTTATACATGAGTATTCTATTAACATCAAAAATGAATAATTAGAACAATGAAATAAAGACACACAAAGTAAAAGATGCAAATTTGATGAAATATATATGATCATAGGAAAATTAAAAATATAGGAAAAACAAAAAATTATAAAATCTATATATGTTATAACATTTTTCATTCCACAATCTTACTTGTACAAAATGTTATGCTTGAAATAATGATTCCCCATATTAAATAACTATAAGTACACTTGGCACTTTTATCTACCAATAAACTTGTTAATGTGGTAAATGATTTTGTCTCTTCCTTGTTGGCTTATTAAATGTGGTTATTTAGGATAAAATGTATATCTAAACCATTTTAATAATACTCAGAACATAAAAGCCGTCCATCAAGATATGCAAACAGGAGTAGAAGAAGATTTTAAAGCAGTTTTGGCAAGCTAAACATATTCATCTTTAATGTTTATCCAAAGTGAAGCAAGTGATTCTATACTCTAAAATTCATTTTCAATTTTTCATCAGTAGCTAACTCAAATACTTTATCCTGTAAAGTTATACTTTAATTTCAATTACGTTTTGTTGAAATTAAGTAGGTTCTGGATTTTATATACTTTTGAATTACAACTGACAAACTAGCCTTAAAACATTATATACTATGGAGGATGCAGCTTTCTTGACTGTCAGTTGGCCTTGTGAGGCCTAAAATATCAGTGAATCCATATATTCTGTTCAATAAACACACCAAACTAAATACTTATTCTAGATTCAGCATTATCTTATCACATGCTGGTAATAAACAACATAGTACATATACAGCACTGTCTGTAGACCAGTGTCTTAGTCCAGCGTGCTATAACAAAATGCCATAGATGGAGGTGGGGGTCCTAAACAACAAACATTTGTTGCCTCAGGACCTCATTAATTCTAATTAACTCCAAAGGCCCTACCTCCAGACCCCATCACGTTTTGGAATTAGAGCTTCAGCATATGAATTTGTGTGCTTGTGTGTGGGGGGGATCATAAAAATTCAATCCATAGCACAAAATTTGCATAGCACTACTGAAAAGCTCTTTCTGTTTTATCTTTTATAAACTTAGGCAAGACTCAATCTTATGACCTAGCTTTTATTTCCTAGATGTAAGAAATGAATCAGTATTCAAGCTGTTTCAACTTTTAGATTTATTAAACAGGAAAAATTGGCACTCTACAGTACCAGTGATCTCTCTAAAGGAAGAGTACAAAAGAAATACAGGAAAGAGTACCATCAAATTATATGGGATTTCATAAAGGAACAAACAGCAATACAATAATAGTAGGGAACTTTAATACCCCAGAGAAACAATAAGGAAACATCGACCCTAAATAGCATTAAACCAGATGAATTTAACAAATGTATACATAACATTCCATGCAAAGGCAATATAATTCACATTTTTCTCAAGTGCACACGGAACATTCTCCAGGATAGGTCCTCAAGAAACTTAGAAAAATTTCAAATAAACTCACTTTACATCTCAAGGAACTAGAAAAAGAACAGAAAAACCCCCAACTGAGTAGAAGGATGTATACGACAAAGACTAGAGTAGAAATAATAGAGATAAAGAGAGCAGAAAAGAACAATGAAACCAAGAGCTGATTCTTTGAAAATATAAACAAAACTTACAAACACTAAGCTAGACCTGCCCTCGCCCCCAAAATAGACCTCAAATAAATAAAATCAGAAATGAAAGATGAGATGTTACAAAACATAACAGAAATTTACAGGATCAAAAACAGACTACTAAGAACAATTATAAGACAAGAAGGTGGACAACTGAAAAAAAAATGGATACAATCATAGAAACATACAACCTACCAAGGCTGAATTATAAAGAATCATAAAGAAATTTAAAAATCTAAACAGAATAATTACTAGTATAGACACTGAATTGATGATGATCCACCTCCATAAAAATAAAACTCCAGGACCAGGCAGCTTCCCTGGTAAGTTCTACCAAACAGTCAAAGAAGAATTGATACCAGTCTTTCTCAAGCTTTCCAAAAAAGAGAAGAGGAGCAGGGAACACTTCCAAACCAAAATCATACAAAGATGAAAAGATGCAAAAGATGTGAACGATGTGAATGAATGAGTGAAAGAAAGAAAGGAAGAAAGAAAGAAGAAAAGAAAAGTAAAGAAAACAAAGACAAGAAAAGACAAGACAAAGAATGCATATAACTCAATAGCAAAAAACCAAACAATTGGATTTTAAAAATGCACACAGGATCTTAACAGTCATTTTTCCAAAGAAGACACACAAATGGCCAACAGACGTATGAAAAGAAGCTCAACAACACTAATCATCAGGACAATGCAAATCAAAACCACAGTGAGATACCACCTCATACCTGTTAGAATGGCTACTATCAAAAGTAAATAACAAGTGTTGGTGAGGATGTGAGGAAAAGAACCCTTTTGTGCATTTGGGGGGAATATAAATTGTTGCAGCACTATGGAAAACATTGTAGAGTTTCCTAAAAAAATTAAAAAGAGAGTTACCATATGATCCAGCAATTCCATTTCTGGGTATTTATCTGAAGAAAACAAAAACACTAACGAAGAAGATGCATGAACACCCATGTTATTGTGGTATTATCTACAATAGCCAAGATATGAAAAAACCTTAAGTGCCCACTGATGGGTGAAAGGATTAAAATAATATGGTATATATGTATAATGGAACATTACTGAGCCACAGAAAGAAGGAAATTTTGCCATTTGTGTCAAAATAGATGAACGGCAAGGGGCCGTTTTCTTAGTTTCAGGTGTACAACATAATGCTAAGTGAAATAAATCAGAGAAGGAAGACAAATACTGTATGATCTCACTAGTTATGTGTAAAATAAAACAAACAAGCAATAAAACAAAGCTCACAGATACAGAGAACAGATCAGTGGTTGACAGAGGCAGGGATGTTGGGGTACATGAAACAGGTGAATGGAATCAAAGTACAAACATTAGGTTATAAAATAAATAAGTCATGGGGTTGTAATGTACAGCATGATGACTACAGCTAATAAGACTGTACTGCATATTTGAAAATTGTTAAGAGGTTCTTAAAATTTATCATTAAATGAACAAAAATTCTGTAACTGTGTATGGAGATGTTAACTAGAATTAATGTGGTGATCACTGAATAATAAATACAAATATTGAATCATTATGTTACATCTGAAATTAATATAATGCATGTCCATTATATCTCAAAAAATTATGTAGAATTTCAAAATTACATTATAAAAGACTATGAATATTAATCCACAATAAATTATTCTAAATAATTTAAAAATGTATAAAATGACCCAAGAAATTTGATTAAACAAGTCAAGTTTTATTCCTCAAATACTGTAAGAAGCAATTAAAAACAGGACTTTTAATTAATTAATTAATTAATTTAGTGTGAGTGCCTATGAGCAGGGGGTGGGGTGGGAGGAGCTGGAGGGGAGGTTGGGAGGGGAGAAGAGACAGAGGGAGAGAGCGAATCCCAAGCATATTCCATGCTGAGTGCACAGCCTGACATGGGACTCCATCTCATGACCCTCAGATCAGGACCTGAGCAGTAATCAAGAGTCAGACACTTAAATGACTAAACCAATCAGGTGCCCCTTTAAGAAGCAATTTTTAAAACACTGTAAGTTCAAAAGTAACTTTTTAGTTTTCCAATTTATTTTTTAATATTTTATTTATTTATTTGACAGAGAGAGACATAGCGAGAGAGGGAACACAAGCAGAGGGAGTGGGAGAGGGAGAAGCAGGCTTCCCACCTGAGCAGGGAGCCTGATGCAGGGCTCGATCCCAGGACCCTGGGATCATGACCTGAGCCAAAGGCAGACACTTAAGGACTGAGCCACCCAGGTGCCCCAAGTTTTCCAATTTAAAGGAAAAGATAAATCATCAATATTTATGTTTATAAAAACAATTATAAGTAAAAATATAAAGCAAAGGTGTATGAAGGCTATAGAAATTTTATCAGACAGAACTTGAATGAAATTATATGAAAGAAGTTTGTTTTTAAAGCCCCAAACTGGAAAGTAGAAGCAAGCCATTAGGAATTATGTTACTTTTAAAAAAGTAAAACTTTTATTTATCATACCACTTCTAAAAAGTTTGAGGCTTTTTCTGCATGTGCTGTTACCCTACACAGATGATATTCTATAATAGTAACAATGCTTCCATTTTCAATATTCATCAATGCCAAATGAAATATCATTTCCCTTTATAGTGAATAATTTAGGGGAGGTCAAATAACTCAGACCTAGATAACAGGGAATGAGGAAAGTTTGTTGTTAAAGAGTTCCTTAGAAACATTCCTCACCTCTATATAAGAGAACAAAGCACGGTTGATTCCTATATTTTCAGGACAAGGACATTTCTGTATGTGACTTCTGGAACTGCTAAAACTGAATATATTGCCACCAACCTGCCTAAGCAATGGAAATAGGCCAAACCAAGAGAATCATAACAACCAAGACAACCAGAGTTTCAATGTAGTACACCTGAAGTCTGCTCTCTCTACAGACTTTTTGTAGAAAGAGATCATTCAAATGCTCATATGAATCAGGTATTCTTATTACTTGAAGTTGAGACCACTTCAAATGATAGCTATGCTTCTGGATGAGTAGCTCTTCACCCTTCCAGTTTATAGAACTACTTATTATAGGAAGTATTACTATTTACAGGTATTAACCGTTCTCTGTCAGTAAGTATGAGACTGAGAAAAGATCAATTAAACTAACTGGATCAATTACAGTTTGTTAGAAGGTCCAGAATCTATGGGGTTGTTTTAACTGTTTTCTGCTCCCAATGTTGCAAATAGCAGATCAATTCATAGTGTCTGTAAAAGGCAGACTATCAGAAGAAAATGGTAAGCCACTGATGGCTAACTGCCTGATGCTTCATTCTCACAATTTAATTTTCTTATTTTGTCAGAATCAAGAGCAGAGTTCCAGAAAAAAGGAGGAGTTAAGTTGTTGGAGTGGTAGGGGGACCCTGAGCTTGCCTCATTCCTTGAACACAGCTAGATCAACATCAATCATTTTGAATAACAAGGAAATTGATCTGAGGATTAAGAAAACAATCTGCACAACTGGAGGGAGAGAACGCAGCAGATGTGAGGTTCAGAGCTGTGAACTGGGGGATAAAAAAATCCATGGTGCTGCAAAGGGGAAGGGATCCTTTTTGCCAAGCAGTCAGGGAAAGAGTGAGAAAGCGGGAGACAGAGGAGCACATAGGGTTTGTCTAATACTCCTCAGTGAGGGGATCCCATGGGTGGCACTGGGAGAGTGTACTTCCCCTGGAAGTACACATTTGGAAGAGGATATTTTACCTTTCCAAGGACAAAGGACATGTGGGGAGTCACTGAGCAGCTGTTCAATAGCAGGGGACAGAGACACACAGAGAGGGCAGATAACCTGGTTGCATCTTTTCCCTGTGCATCACAATAGTCTCCGGCCACTGCGAGCACACTGCGAGACTGATTTTCTGAGTTAAAATGATGCCGGTGCACATTGAGGCTCTACTCTGGGGGATTGGAGTGGATGACACTCTGCCTTGCTGGACCTTTTAAGTTTTGGAGTTTTGAATCCCAGCTGCAGGCAAGAGGTAAAACACAGGAGAACTGTGGCTCCAGATGTGCCAGTAGCTAGGCATAGACAGGTTAAGTGCAGGGATCTGACAAAAGCCTTGGACACAGAAGAGGAGATTGTTTGCTTTTCTGTGAGGGTCTCCCGAACAGCAGCAACTGAGAGTTCCCTGGGACAACATGACAGGGTGATGTCATCTTCCACAAATCCCCCCTCACCACCCACCAGCACAGTCAGACTTTAGAGAAACAGAGTGTCTCCAGTGGAGGCTGGAGTCACTTACACCAAACCCTGTCCCCTTGTGCATGGCATGGGCATCTTTACAAGGGCAGGTCTGACTGAGCCAGCACTGTGGGCCTCTCCCTCAGACCAAAACAGGACCTCCACACATACTAAGTCTACTGATCATAGAGAACTCCAAAGCATCAGCTTCAGTTGTGATGGAAATAGGGACGGACTTTCTTTTAATTTTTAATTATTTTTTTTATTTTTATATGCTCTTTTTCTTTTTTTCTTCAGTATCAGGCTTAGTTTTTTGTTCATTGTTTGTTGCCTTTGTTATTTTTGGGTCACAGTTCTTCTACTTTTTTTTTCTTTTCTTTTCTGTTTCCTTCTTTCTTTCTTATTCTTTGGAATCAAGCTTATAGCTTTTTGTTTTTCTGTTTGCTTTTTTGTTCCTTTTCCTTTCCTCTTTTCTTAGATCAGGCTCCCCACTCCCCAACTTATCGTAAAAAACAAATCAAAGCACACCTAGTTAAAGGTCCAAATTCTCCCCACTGCAAGCAAGGAGGAACTCTGCAGAGGACTAACCTGTGGAGAAGAGCAGCCAAAACACACCAGCAGAGTGCACACAGCATATGCTAGAAATACTTCCTGAAGTGCCAGGCCCTGGACAGTGCATGACCCCTTCTTAATATAGTATTACTCTCAGGAGCAGAAAACATAGCAAGCTTTCATAACATGCAAAAACAGAAAGCTAGACATAATGACAAGATGGAGGAGTTCTCCCCAAAAGAAAGAAGAAAAATAAATCACAGTCAGGAATTTTCTCAAAACAGATATAAGCAATATATCCAAACAAGAATTTGGAACAACAGTCATAAGAATAAAAACTAGTCGGGCAAAACAAACGAACAAACAAAAAACAAAACAAAACAAAAAACTATAACTCAGATATAAACCCAACTGGATGTAACCACAATGAGAATGGGAGAAGCAGGGGATCAAATAGGTGATAGAGAAGATAAAATTATGGAAAATATTGAAGCTGAAAAGAAGAGGGAAAGAAAACTATTAGAGCATGACTACAGACTTATGGAACTCAGAAATTCCACAAAGCACAACAGTATCCCCATTATAGGAGTCCCCGAAGAAGAAGGTCAGGAAAAAGGGGCAGGAAGTTCTGTTTGAACAAATTATAGCTGAGAACGTCCCTAATCTGAGGAAAGAAGGAGGCATGCAAGTCTAAGAGGCAAGAGAACTCCTCCTCAAAATCAACAAAAAGAGGTCAACACAAAGACAAATCATAGTGAAACTTGCAAAATACAAAGATAAAGAGAGACTTCTGAAAGCAGCTAGGGACAAAGGATCCTTAACCTACAAGGGTAGACACATAAGGTTAGCAGAAGACTGGTCCACAGAAACCTGGCAGCCAGAAAAAAACATGAAATATTCAACATGCTAAGTGGGAAAAATATTAGGCCAAGAATACTTTATCCAGCAAGGCTGCCATTCAGAATAGAGGGAGAGATAAAGAATTTCTAAGACAAGCAAAAACTGAAGGAGTTTATGAACACTAAACCAGCTCTGCAAGAAATATTAAAGGGGACACTTTGAATTTGAAAGAAAGACCAAAATAAACAAAGACTAGAAAGGAACAAAGACAATTTACAGGAACAATGACTTTACGGGTAATGCAATGGCACTAAATTCATACCTATCAATAATTACTCTGAATTAAATAGACTCAATGCTCCAATCAAAAGGCATATGGTAAGAAAAAAAAAAGACAGACAGACATGGGGCACCAGAATGGATTAAAAAACAAAACAAAACAAAATAAAACAAAAAAACAAAAGTAAACAGGACAAACCCAAGACCCATTGATATGCTGCTTACAAGAGACTCATTTTAGACCCAAAGACACTTCCAGATCAAAAGTGAGGGGATGGAGAACCATCAATCACACTACTGGACTTCAAAAGAAAGCTGGAGTAGCCAAACTTATATCAGACAAACTAGATTTTAAACCAAAGACTGTAAGAAAAGATGAAGAAGGGCACTATATCATAATAAAGGGCTCTATCCAAAAAGAAGATCTAATAATTGTAAATATTTATGCCCCCCAACTTGGGAGCATCCAAATATATAAATCAATTAATAACAAACTTAAAGAAACTCATTGATAATAATACNCAATTGTAAATATTTATGCCCCCAACTTTGGAGCATCCAAATATATAAATCAATTAATAACAAACTTAAAGAAACTCATTGATAATAATACTGAAATAGTATGGGACTTTAAAACTCCACTCACAGCAATGGACAGATCAACTAAGCAGAAGATCAACAAAGAAACCATGATTTTGAATGATATACTAGACCATACAGACTTAACAGCATATTCAGAGCTTTCATCCTAAAGCAGCAGAATACACATTCTTTTTGAGTGCACATGGAACATTCTCCAGAATAGATCATATACTAGATCACAAATCAAGGCTCAACAAGTACAAAAAGATTGAGATCATATCATGCATATTTTCAGACCACAGTGCTATGAAACTTGAAGTCAACCACAAGAAAAAAAAATCAGAAAGACCACAAATACATGGAGGATAAAGAACATCCTACTAAAGAATGAATGGGAAAATGAACCAGGAAATTAAAAAAGAAATAATAAAATACAAGGAAACAAATGAAAATGAAAACATGATAGTCCAAAACCTTTGGGATATAAAAGGTAGTCATAAGAGGGAAGTATATAGCAATACAGGCCTTTTGCAAGAAGCAAGAAAAGTTTCAAATACACAACCTAACCTTACATCTAAAGGAGCTGGAAAAAGAACAACTAATAAAGCCTAAAACCAGTGGGAGAAGGGAAATAATTAAGATTAGAGCAGGAATAAATGATACAGATATTTAAAAACAAAAACAGAACAGACCCACAAAACTAGGAGCTGGTTCTTTGAAAGAATTAATAAAACCAATAAACCCCTAGCCAGATTTAACAAAAAGAAAAAAGAAAGACCCAAATAAATAAAATCACAAATAAGAGGAGAGATGACAACAAACACTGAAAAAATAAAACAATTATAAGAGAATACTGTGAATACTGATATGCCAACAAATTGGGCAATCTGGAAGAAATGGGTAAATTCCCAAAAAAACATATAAACTATCAAAACTGAAACAAGAAGAAATAGAAAACTTGAACAGACCCATAACCAGCAAAGACATTGAATCAGCAATCAAAATCTCAAAACAAAGAAGAATCCAGAGACAGATGGCTTCCCAGGGGAATTCTACCAAAATTTAAAGAAGAAAAAAATACCTATTTTTTTGAAGCTGTTCCAAAAAATAAAAATGGAAGGAAAACTTCCAAACTCATTTTATGAGGCCAGCATTACTTTGATTCCAAAGCCAAAGACACCATTAAAAGAGAGAATTACAGACCAATATTCCTAATGAACATTGATGCAAATATTCTCAAAAAGAGAGTAGTTAATCAAATCTGACAGTACATTAAAAGGGTTGTTCATCATGATCAAGCGGTATTTATTCCTGGTTTGCAGGGGTGGTTCAATATCCACAAATCAATCGTGATACACCACATTAATAAAAAAAAAAGGGTAAAAACCATATGATCCTCTCAATAGATGCAGAGAAAGTGTGACAAAATATAGCATCCTTTCTTGATAAAAAAAAAACCTCAAGAAAGTAAGGATATAAGGAACATACCTCAATGTTATAAAAGGCATATACAAAAGACCCACAGCTAACATCATCCTCAATGGGGGAAAATAGAGCTTTCCCCCTCAGGTCAGGAACATGACAGGGACGTCCACTCTCACCATACCACTGTTGATCAACATAGTACTAGAAGTCCCAGCCTCAGCAATCATAAAACAAAAAGGAATAAAAGGCAATAAAATGAGCAAGGAAGAAGTCAACCTTTCACTCCTGCAGATGACACTATACTCTGTATAAAAACCTGAAGTGTCCACCAAAAATTGCTAGAACCGATACTTGAAATCAGAAAAGTCACAAGATANAACGAAATCTTGCTGTTTGCAATGACGTGGATGGAACTAGAGGGTATTATGCTGAGAGATATAGGTCAATCAGAGAAAGACAATTATCATATGATCTCTCTGATATGAGGAACTTGAGGGGCAGGGTGGGGGTTGTGGGGTTAGGGAGGGAAAAATAATGAAATAAGATGGGATGGGGAAGGAGACAAACCATAAGAGACTCCTAATCTCACAAAACAAACTGAGGGTTACTGGGGGGTGGGAGGGTAGGGATAGGGTGGATGGGTTATGGACATTGGTGAGGGTTTGTGCTATGGTGAATGCTGTGATAGGCGTAAGCCTGATGATTCACAGACTTGTACCCCTGGGCAAATAATAATAAAAATACATTTAAAAAAAATCTGTTGTATTTCTATACACCAATAATAAAGCAGCAGAAAGAGAAATCAAGGAATCAATTTCATTTACAGTTGCACCAAAATCTTAAGATACTTAGGAATAAACCTAACCAAAGAGGTAAAAGATTTGTATGCTGAAAACAATAGAACGTTCATGAAAGAAACTGAAGATGACACAAAGTAATGGAAAAACATTCCAGGCTCTTGGATTAGAAGAACAAATATTGTTAAAATATCTATACTACCGAAAGCAATTACACTTCCAATGAAATCCCAATCAAAATAACACCAGCATTTTTCACAGAGCTAGAACAAACAAATCTAAAATTTGTATGGACCCATAAAAGACCCTGAAGAGTCAAAGTAATGTTAAAAACACATCACAATTCTGGACTTCAAGCTGTATTACAAAGCTGTAATCATCAAGACATTATGGTACTGGCACAAAAACAGACACATAGAGCATTGGAACAGAACTTAGATCCCAGAAATGGACCCACAACTGTATGGCCAACTAATCTTTAACAAAGCAGGAAAGAATGTCCAATGGAAAAAAGATAGTCTCTTCAACAAATGGTGTTGGGAAAACTGGACATCAATATGCAGAAGAATGAAACTGGATCACTTTCTTACACCATACACATAGATAAACACAAAATGGAAGACAGGAAGTAATCAAAATCCTAAAGGAGAAAGCAGGCAGTAACCTCTTTGACCTCAGCTATGGCAACTTCTTACTAGATACATCTCCAGAGGCAAGGGAAACAAAAGCAAAATGAACTATTGGGACTACATCAAGATAAAAAGCTTTTGTACAGCAAAGGAAACAATCAATAAAACCAAAAATAACTGATAGAATGGGAGAAGACATTTGCAAATGACATATCAGATAAAGGGTTAGTATCCAAAATCTATAAAGAATTTATCAAACTCAACACCCCAAAAACAAATAATCCAGTTAAGAAATGGGCAGAAGACATGAATAGACACTTTTCCAAAGAAGATGTCTAGATGACTAACAGAAACATGAAAAGAGGCTCAACATCAGAATGGCTATAATTAACAATTCAGGAAACAATAAATGTTGGTGAGTTTATGGAAAAAAGGAAACCTTTTGCATTGTTGGTGGAATATAAACTAATGCTGCCACTCTGGAAAACAGTGTGGAGATTCCTCAAAATGTTAAAAAAAGGAACTACACTGCAACCCAACAATTACACTACTAGGTATTTATCCAAAGGATAAAAAATGCTGATTCAAAAGAGAGCATGCACTCAATGTTTATAGCAGCAGTATCAACAACAGCCAAATTATGGAAAGAGCCCAAATGTCGAATGACTGATGAATGGTTAGAGAAGATGTGGTATACATATACAATGGAATATTACTCGGCCATCAAAAAGAATGAGGTCTCACCATTTCCAACGATGTAGATGGAACTAGATGGTATTATGCTAAGTGAAATAAGTCAAAGAAAGACAATAAATCAAAGAAAGACAATTATCATATGGCTTTACTCAGATGTGGATTTTAAGAAACAAAATAGATGAACATAGAGGAAGGAAAGGAAAAATAAAATAAAAACAGAGAGGGAGGCAAACCATAAGAGACTATTACCTATAGATAGCAAACTGAGGGTTGATGGAGCGAGACGGGTGGCTAAAATGGGTGACAGGTATTAAGGAGGGCACTTGTTGGAATGAGCACTAGGTATTATACGTAAGTGATGAATCATTAAATTCTACTCCTGAATCCAATACTGAACTATATATTAACTCACTTGAATTTAAATTTAAAAAAAAATGAAAAAAGAGTAGAGTTCCAGGTTGGACTGGGATGAAAATGGGGCACAGAGAGGTAGCATTTACTTTTTGATACTAAGAAATCCTTGTAGTTTGGGTCAGTCCTGATCTTTGATCAAGTTGCACCTAATCATAAAACCAAAAGTAGATACAAAGACTGTGGAACTACCAGTGAACTTTCTCTAAATAAACAAGTGAAGCTACAATTTTGAACTAAAATGGATACCAAAGTCTATTTGAGACTTTGAGATGCAAAAAGTGAATGTTTGCAGTAACAATGAAACAGACCAAGATTGCCTGGAATTCTTCGAAATACAAATGACTTTGTATCTGGGGCATATAGTTATTTTGTTTGTTATTTTATTCAATCCAGTTTTAACTGATTTCACTCAAAGTTCAAACCTTAATATTATAATACAGATATGAAGTTCACACCTTTTACTTAATACTCTTGAATGCCAATCATGCTTTTAAGCAAATTTTTATCTCCATGCAAACATTAGTCTTGGCTTTATGAGAAAAAATATATTTTAATTAAAGTGTGTTCAAACTTTACAATCTATTTTACCTCTTTTTTTAATAGTGAGGGTTAACTTTTGAAACATTGTACAAATTGAATTCTCCATGAACAGAAGTCTATTGACAGAGATAACATCTATACTTCTGTTCCAAATAGAGTATGATTCTTATTGTTCAATAAGTGTTAAATTATGAATAATAATAAATGCACATAAAGCCTGAGAGAAAAATGTTGCTAAATGCACCTTTATTTATTGATTCAATTTTCACAGTGCTTTCTTGTTGCAAGCTTTATAAATTTGACCTCAGATTATGCCAGTAAAATAAGTAAAATGATAGAAAAAATAAAGGATTACACCAAGGAAAAGAAATACAGCTGTGGCAATCTAAAATAGGAAACTGCTTTTGGTAAAACTGTATGTATATCTTAAAACTGCACAGTGAATTTGTTAGAAATTGGAAGAGAAAATCATCCCAGGGAGCTTGAACTCACTACAGAAAAGCGAAACAAAATGAACGAGCCATTTCAACTTTTAGACAAAGCAATAAAATGATTAGGATTAAGACCCTGAGGAGGATATATCAAAAAAGTAGTTAGGAGAAAGTTCCCAGGGGTCTTTTTTAGTAGATAAAACAAATGCAATGGCTACAAAGATGGTAGAATCAACTCAGAACTGGTGTTTGAGCCCTCATGTCTTTGGGCGACAGCTTTTATGAAACTGTATTTCTAAAGTAGGAAACATGTAGAAATGTGTTGTAAGCCATATAATCATTACATAAAATGAAAGTGAAGTTCTACACTATGTACCCAAACACCTGTATATTCAAAAAGGTAGCAGTTCTGAAACTACTGAAAAAAAATGTTGACAGTAGAAAAGGAAATATATCAAGTGGCAGCAATTCATTTTAATGATAAACTGTTTTTGTAGCAAGACAAAAATGGTTTATGTAAACACATTCAACTCAAGCAGCTGTGGGGAAACTCTGGTAGCTCTAATGAATCAATTAATCTCCCCTCTCCCTCTCCCCTCTTCTTCACCTCCTCCCTCTCCCTGTAGCTTTCTCTTTCATCCTTAGGTAATTAGGCCCAAAGCAGAAGGCAGCAAAAACAGTATAATTCCTATCCTAAGGTAGAGTTCGTTGGTGGCACCTAACTTCTCACTGAAATTCTCATTAAAATACAGGAAAGATAAAAGATGTATCATTGGTTATGGTAAGAATCCTGAGATAGAATATTAGCAAGTTTACAGATTAGGAAGGTGTGACCTTTCACCTCCCTTTTCGTTCAGACCCAGATCCACCAATGTCAACAGGGGATGTTATGGCCATTTATTTTATCCAAAAGCCCCAGGGACATTGACATTCCACAGCCATCATAGTAAATTGTTTCTGATAAGAGGGGAACAACAAATTGCTAAAAGTAACAAGGACAGAATCTCTTAGGCATTGGCAAACAGGTCTGGAGACACCTTCTCAAGTCAGTGAGAGACAAAACAGACAAAACAAAAATATCGGTCAGATTCTTAAAATCAGTCTAAGGGCTGAACACAGCAACCAGTCCTCCCGTTAATATGAAGAAGCTTTCCAACAGAAACCAAGAGGAGAGGGAGAAGAAATATGAAGAGCTAACCCATTCTATTGAAAGACAGACTTGAGGCCTAAATTAGCTTCCAAATGAAGCACAAAAGAACATTTCAGTAAATAAATATATAAATAAAATAAATGACAATCCTTAAAAAGATTAAGCAACATAAAACAGGAAACTCTGTATTCAAAGACAGAAGTCTCCACAAAAGAAGTAAATACTAATTTAAAAATCATCTGTCCTGCCATAAGGGGAAGCTGAGCAACACATCTGCGTTGGTGGAGTAGAAGGAGGACAGTGGAGTAGAAGGGAAATGGTGGAATAGAAGGATTCTGAATGGACACATCAAGGCAACATTTACAACGCAGCTCACTCTGAAAGTGAAATTAAAGACTCACAGAATGTATCTTCTACAATTAAAGACATAAAGAGAAGGACACATCAGAGGGTAAGAGGGGCAGAGATGCTTCTGGAAACCAAACCCCTGACCCTGTGACACACAAGCAGGAAGAATATCATAGGTGTGGAGAGGTGAGGAGATGAAGCCGCTTCCTGAGCAGGGAAGGCAACCCCCTTAATATCTGGTTTTACAAATTAGTAAGACCTAATTCCCGAAGAGCCAGGGAGCTGTAGGAAAAGAAGTCTCCACTAAGATCTTAAAAGGCCAGAATGCTATACATTTTGTCTGTAGTCCCGCACAAAAGCAGAAGTTGGAAAAGTACCTGGGTTATACGTGAAGGAGATTTACTGACTAATTTTAGGCTATGTGGCCAGAGGCCAGGAATCTGCAGGATTCCTCCTCCAGAAGTGTTAATAGGTGCAATTTTTCTTGCTCTCCTTCAGCCTAGGTGGCTGGATGCTTGGAAGATCCAGTTCTGACACTCTCCATCTATTGTGCTAGTACCAGTGGAATTCCCCTGCAGACCTACCCCCATGGAACCTGTCCACAGTGGCAGATGCTTATCTGAAGAGGTGTCTACCCTGCCACACCCAGCAGGCAGACTTAGTTGAAACTGATGTCCCCTAGAGTGGACACACAATGGGCAGGCCCAGCAAGGAATGGTGATGCTTCAGAGTGATTCCCACCTTGTGTAGGGATGAGCTATCCCCACCTACCAGCATACCAGCAGTAGCTACAGTTGGCCCTCTTAGTCAGCCATGCTGGAGGCAACCTTTGCATACCAATGCACCCACAGCACTTGCAGCTGAGTCACAATAGAAGGCATATATAGCCCACAGAGGAGACAACTCTGGACCATCTGGTTGTGTTGATCAATGGGGATTACCCTATTGGGTACCACAGGACACTTTCTAAATAGGCAACTACATGAAAGACCTGAAGATATTGCTGACCTACCTAATACAAACACAAAGAGTCAGACAAAATGAAGAAATAGAGAAATAAGTTTCAAATAAACAAACAAAGGGAAAACAACAGAAAAATAAAACAGAGTAAGCAATCTACTTGATAAAGAGTTCAAAGTAATGGTCATAACAACATTCAACAGACTTGAGAGACAAGTGGATGGACTCAGTGAGAACTTCAACAAAATGAAAGGATAAACATAACTAAAGAATACAAAAACTGAAATGTAAGGTACATTAGAGGAAATCAACAGCAGAGTAGAAGATGCAGAAAAATGGATCAGCAATCTGGAAGACAGGATAGTAGAAAACAACCAAGCACAAAACAATAATAATAATAGTATTTATAATAGTTATTAATTTTCTTTTAAATGAGGAGAGGTTAAGGGACATCTGTGACAAATCAAGTGTACTAACATTTATAATATAGGGACCCCAGAAGGAGGAGAGAAAAAGACTCAGAAAAGTTGTCTGAAGATAATAGTTGAAAACTTCCCTAAACCTAAGGAAGGAAACAGACATCCAGGTCCAGGAAGCACAGAGTGCTTCAAACAAGATAAACCCAAGGCGGTTCACACCAGTACAAAGAAATTAAAATGACAAAAATTAAAATTAAAGAGAGAATCTCAAAAGCAACAAGAGTAAAGCAACTAGTTGCATGCAAGGGAGACCCCCCTCAAGAATATCATCTGATTTTTCAGCAGGGACACTGCAGACCAGAGGGAGTGGCATGATATATTCAATGTGCTGAACAGAAAAAACCTACAACCAAATATACTCTAGAAGGCAAGATTATCATTTAGAATTGAAGGAGAGAGAAATTTTTCCAGATATCCATTTGTGTGATAAATGTTTCTTTATCCCCTCACTTTCAATCTGTACTTGGTCTAAAATGGGTCTCTTGTAAACAACATATAGATGGGTATTGTTTTTTACCCATTCTGACACCCTAAGTCTTTTGATTGGAGCAGTCGGTCCATTTATATTCAAAGTAATTACTGATAGATATTCATTTATTGTCATTTTATTGCTTGCTTTGTCATTATTTCTGGAGATTTCTCTGATTCTTTCTTGTCGTTGTCATTTTTGGCCTCTGCACTCAGAGTCCCCTTTAATATTTCTTGCAGAGCTGACTCAGTGGTCACAAACATCTTTAGTTGTTTATCTGGGAACTATCTGTATTTCTATTTTGAATGATAGCCTTGCTGATTAGAGTATTCTTGGCTGCAGATTTTTCCCATTTAGCACTCTGAATACATTGTGGCAATAACCTCTCTGACAACCATAACAACTTCTCTCTAGATATGTGTCCTCAGGCAAGAGGAAACAGAAGCAGAAATAAACTATTTGGGTTTCATCAGTCTCCTGCACAGCGAAGGATACAATCAACAAAACTAAAAGGCAACCTAGGGACTGGGAGAAGATATTTGCAAATAACATATCTGATAAAATGTTTAGCACCCAAAATATATAAAGAACTTGTAAAACTCACTATTCAAAGACCAAATAATCCAATTTAAAATGGGCAGAAGATATGAATAGACATTTTTCCAAAGAAGACATACAGATGGCCAATAGACACATGGAAAGATGCTCAACATCACTGATCATCAGGGAAATGCAAATCAAAACTAAAATAAGCTATCACTTCATACTCGTCAGTGGCTAAAATCAACAACACAAGAAACAACAGGTGTAGTTGATAATGGGGAGTAAGGGAACACTCATGCACTGTTGGTGGGAATGCAAACTAGTGCAGCCACTCTGGAAAATGGTATGGAGATTCCTCAAAAAGTTAAAAACAGAACTAATCTACAATCCAGCAATTGCACTACTAGGTGTTTACCCAAAGAATATTCAAATACTAACTCAAAGAGATACATGCACATCCATGTTTATAGGAATGTTATCTACAATAGCCAAATTGTGGAAACAGCTCAAGTGTCTATCTACTGATGAATGGATAAAGAAGATGTGGCTATGTGTATGTATACACACATACATGTACACGTATATGTATAAATACACACATACATACACTGGAATATTACTTACCCATAAAAAATGAAATCTTGCCATTTGCAATGACCTGGATGTAGCTAGAGAGTATTATGCTAAGTGAAATAAGTCAGGAAAAGAAAGAAAAATACCATATAATTTCACTCATATGTGGAAATTAAGGAACAAAACAAATGAGCAAATGGGGAATAAAAGAGACAAAAGAGACAGAGGCAAACCAAGAAATAGACTCTTAACTATAAAAAACAAGCTGATAGTTACCAAAGGGGAAGGAGTAGGGGGAATGGGCTAAATACATGATGGGGATTAAGGAGTGAACTTGTGATGAGCACTGGGTGATGTATGGAAGTGTTGAATCACTCACAACACTGTACACCTGAAAGTAATATTACACTGTATATTAACTAACTGGAATTTAAATAAAAACTTAATAAAAAAATCTTCCAGGCAAACAAAAGCTAAAGAAGTTCATTAGTAGTAATCAAGCCTTATATAAAATATTAAAGGAACTTCTTTAGGTGGAAAAGAAAAGGCCATAACTAGAAAATTATGAAAGGAGAAAACTTTACTGGTAAATGCAGACATACAGTAAAAGTAGTAGAGATCAATCACGTACAAAGCTACTATGAAGGTTAAAAGAAAAAGGAGTAAAAATACTTTTATCTCCCATCCAAGTACTAACCAGGCCCGACCCTGCTTATCTTCCGAGATCAGACGAGATCGGGCGCGTTCAGGGTGGTATAGCCGTAGACAATTTTATCTATAAGAATTTGTGAAGGGACACACAAAATAAAAAGATGTAGATTATGGTATCATATACATAAATCACAGAGGGTTTTTAAATGCAGCACTTTTGGAATATGTTTGACTTAAGGACCTATCAACTTAATATAGACTGCTATATACATAGAACATTATGTATGAACTGCTTGGTAACTAGAAAACAAACACCTATAATAGTTACAAAAAATAAAGAAGTACAAATATAATACTAAAAAAAGTTATCAAAAAAGAGAAAAGAGCAAGAGAAGAAGAAAGGAACAAAGAAAATTACAAAAGCAACCAGGAAACAATTTTAAAAATGGCACTAAATATATACCTATCAATAATTACTTTAAATTTAAATGGTCTAGAGAGCCTGGGTGGCTCAGTTGGTTAGGTATCTGCTTTCAGCTGAAGTCATCATGATCCCAGAGTCCTGGGATGAAGCCCCTCACTGTGCTCCTTGCTCAGCAGGGACTCTGCTTCTCCCTTTACCCTTCCCCTCTGCTCATGATGTCTCTTTCTCTCTCTCTGTCTCTCTCAAATAGGTAAAATCTTTAAAAAATAAAAAATAATAAATAAATAAATTTAAATGTGCTAAATGTTCCAATCAAAAGACAGGGTGACTGAGTGAATGAAAAAAAAAAGATCCATCTATATGCTGCCTACAAGAGACTCACTTCAGAACTAAAAACACACATAGATTGATAGTGAAGGGATGGAAAAAGATATTACATATAAATGGAAGAGAAAAAAACTGAGGTAGCTATACTTAAGGTAGTGCTAGTCAAAATGTAATGCACACATCACTGCTAGTCTGGGGCAAGATAAGAATAGACATTTAATATAAATGGAGGAGATGCATTTACACATTTAATAGCACCTTGGCATTGATATGACATACAAGCATGCAAATATGTATTTTAACAAAACTGAGCATGGAACACTATGGAAATTACAATAAACTTGCTTTTCACCACAGATAGTTAGGAACTTCTTTAAAAGATAAAGTAAGGCATAAAATGAAAATCTAATGACATGTCAAGGAGGAAAAATGAGGAAGATACACATGGATTAAAGACCTCATATTGAAACAAAAGATATAACACTGATGGTTCTATCAGTTAGTATGGTTTAGTTACAAAAATCTAGAAACCCAAATAATTTTATTGCTTCCCCTCCCCTCTCCTTCCCTACTACCCCACTGTAAGAAACCTGGAGGTCAACCATTCAGGACACATAAGGCAATCCTTCCTCTCTATCCTTAAGAGTGAAGCCTCCATTTTCAAGGAAGGAGAAGTAAAGCACAAAAGTTGTCTGCCTCCCAACTTAGCCCCTTTAAAAAATAATTCTCTGAAATCACCATCTCAAAGATCTCTTTCTATCTCAATGGCCAAAACTATCTAAAAGGGAATATGAGCAAAATAGTTTTTCAGCTGGGCACATCCTTGTCCCTGACTGTATATAGGAAAAGGCTCCTAAGGAAAAAAGGGAAATGGATAAAGGATAACAAACTTTCAACCTTGACTTTGGAATAGTCTCTAAAATATCTACTGTGGCTAGTTGCTTCATGCTTTCATATGAAACTAACTCTGATTCTCTTTTGGTGTCTTCTCCATTTTTACCATCTCAGAAAATGGCCCCAAACTCCATTCGCCCAAATCAAAATTCAGAAAGTTTTATTTAGCACTTATTCAGCATATAAGAAAACATGACTGAAAATTTATTCACAGCATTGAATAATATTCACATATTATTCACATATTATTCACATATTCACAGTGGTATATATATATTCTTTTCCCTTCTTTTCCTTTTCCCTTCTACTACATTTTTTTTAATTTTTATTCTTTGCCCCAGGGGTACAGGTCTGTGAATCATCAGGCTTACATCTTTCACAGCATTCACCAAAGCACAAATCCTCCCCAATGTCCATAACCCATCCTCCCTATCCCTACCCTCCCACCCCCCAGTAACCCTCAGTTTGTTTT
>LNAC01001072.1:135391-180565 GCA_002007465.1 Ailurus styani
TCTCCTTCCCCATCCCATCTTGTTTCATTATTTTTCCCTCCCTACCCCCACGACCCCCCACCCTGCCCCTCAAGTTCCTCATATCAGAGAGATCTGAGGGTATTATGCTGACCTTCTACTATATTTTAACTAGAGTTTAAAATTACTTTGCTTAGTCTGTTGCATACCTATCAGTTAGTCACACTAAATTCCTTCAGTAAGTGTAAATCTTCCCTCGGATCATCCACACACACCAGGCCTGGTATCACTGGCATGTTCTTGCAGCATTCTGCCCCAGAGCCCACACACTGTTTCTTAGGCATAAACACAAGGCAGACTCTCCAGGTTGGCTTGCACAGCAGCTGCCGAGAGATTTTGTTTTCCCATAATCTCCTTCCCCTGCACCGAGGTCCCTCTTCCTTGGATTCTATTTATGACCATGTTTAATTTCACTACTTTACTTTGGGAAATCCCCGCTTCCAATAATTTCCTGAGAATTGGTCAATGGAAATAATTTTTTTGAGGTTGTCCTTGTCTGAAAAGCCTTGTTATTCTATACTTATATGAAAGTGATATCTATACATGGTACATACTTCTAAAATGAAAAAACAAACAAACAAACAAAACCTTTCCTCAAACTTTGAAGGTGTAGTTTTAGTTGACCTTAAACTTCCAGTATTGCTATTCAGATTCCTTATACCTGGAATGTGTGCTTATCTTCTTTCTTTCTCCTGATTTCTTAATACCTCTATCTTCCTGCTATGGTGGGCTTATGTTTTTTCCTTTACATTTTTTCCCCTTCACCCCCTTTTACTTTTTGCTCTGTAGGCTTATGTCTTTTCCTTTACTGTGCTTTATTTAAATTCTAGCTGTTAACATATAGCGTAATATTGGTTTCAGGAGTAGAATTTAGTGATTCATCATTTACATATAACACCAGTGCTCATCACAACAAGTGCCCTCCTTAATACCCATAACCCATTTAGCCCAAACTCTCCAGTTGCTGGGAATGCAAATTGGTGCAGTCACTCTGGAAAACCAATAATTACTTTAAATGTAAATGGCCTAATGGCTCCAATCAAAAGACATAGGGTGGTGGAATAGATATAAAACAAAACAATATCCATCTGTATGCTGCCTACAAGACTCACCTCAGACCTAAAGACATATACATACACTGAAATCGAAGGGACAGAAAAACTATTCACCATACAAGTAGAAGAAGAAATAAAAGCCAGAAAAGCAATAATTATGTCAGACAAAATAGATTAAAAACAAAGATTCTAACAAGAGACAAAGCAGGGACATTACATAATGATAAAAGGATTAACCCAAAACTGTTGCCCAAAAATAAAAATAGGCTAGGATATAACAAGTATAAATAGCTATGTATCCAACACTGGAGCATTCAAATACATAAAGCAAATATCAATGGACATAAATGGAGAAACTGATGGTAATATAAAAATGGTAGATGACTTTAACACTCTACTTACATCAATGAATAGATGATGCAGACAGAAAATCAATAAGGGAACAAGACCTTTGAATGACACATTGGACCAGATAGACAGATACATACAGAACATTCCATCCCAAAACAACAGAATACACATTCTTTTCAAATGCATTTGGAAGATTCTCCAGAATAGATCACACATTAAGCCAAAAAAACAAGGCTCAATAAATTTAAGAAGACTGATTGTAGCATGCATCTTTTCCAGTCGCAACTGTATAAAACTAGAAATAAATTACATACACACACCAAAAAATAGAGAAAACACAAATACGTGAAGGTTAAACAACATAATACTAAACAACTGATTGGTCAAAAGAGCAATCAAAGAAGGAATTTTTTTTTAAGATTTTATTTATTTACTTATTTGAGAGAGAGAGAGAGAGAGAGAGAGAGAAAGATCACTAGCAGGGGAGAGGGGTAGAGGGAAAAGCAGGATCCCCACTGAACAGGTAGCCTGATGCAGGGCTGAATCCCAGGACTCCAGATTCATCAAGAAAAACAGGAAAAGGACCCAAATAAATAAAATCAGAAATAAGAGAGGAGAAGTAACAACTGATACTGCAGAAATACAAAGGATTATGAGACTACTATGAAAAATTATATGCCAGAAAACTGAACAACTTAGAAGAAATAGATGAATTCCTAGAAACATAATAATGTTTCATAACTGAATCAAGAAGAAATAAAAAATTTGAACAGACTAATTACAAATAAGGAAATTTAATTGAATTAGCAATCAAAAAAACTGCCAAAAAATTAAGTTCAGGACCAGATGACCTCACTGGTAAATTCCACCAGACATTTAAAGGAGAATTAATACCTATTTTCTTCAAACTATTCAAAAAAATAGGAATGGAAGAAAATCTTCCAAATACATTCTATGAGTCCAGCATTACCTTGATGCTAAAACCAGATAGAGACACTACAACAAAAGAAAACTACAGGTCAATATCCCTAATGAACATGGATGCAAAAACCCTCAAAAAATATTAGCCAACTCCATACAATAATACATTAAAAATTCATTCACCTCGAGCAGATGGGATTTATTTTGGGGGATGCATGATGGTTCAATATTTGTAAATCAATGTTATGTAGTATATTAAAAAATCAAAAATAAATAATAAATTTTTTAAAAAAATCAAAGATAAAAATCATATGATCCTTTCAAAGGAAGCAGAAAAAGCATCTGACAAGATTCAACATCCATTTATGATAAAAACAACCAAGTGAGGTTAAAGGGAACATAGCTCAATATAATAAAGGTCACATATGAAAAATCCACAGCTAACATTAGCCTCAATGACGAGAACCTGAGAACATTCCCTCTAAGATCACGAACAAGACAAGGTTGTCTACTCTCATCACTATTAATAAGAATAATATTGGAAGTCCTAGCCACAGTAATCAGACAAGAAAAAGAAATGAGGCATCCATATTGGTAAAGAAAACTTAAACTGTCACTATTTTTAGAAGACAGGATACTAAACGTAGAAAATCCTAAAGGCTCCTCTAAAAATAAACTAGTAGAACTGACAAATGAATTAAGTAAAGTGTCAGGATACAAAATTAATACCCAGAAATTGCTAGTGTTTCTATGAGCTAATAACAAAACTGCAGATAGAGAAATTTAAATAAAACAATACCATTTACAATCATACCAAAAAGAATATCTATGAATTAACTTAACCAAAGAGGTGAAAGACCTGTACTCCAAAAACTATAAAACTCTGATGAAAGAAATTGAAGATGACACAAACAAATGGAAAAATATCCCACGGATTAGATGGATTAGAATAACTGATATTGTTAAAATGTCCAGAAAGTAATCTACAGATTTGCTACAAATCCTATCAAAATACCAACAGTAGTTTTTACAGAACTAGAACAAATAATCTTAAAATTTGTATGGAACCATAAAAGACTGAATAGCCCAAGCAATCCTGAGAAAGAACAAAGCAGGAGGTATCACAATACCAGATTTCAAGACATAGTACAGAGTTGTAGTAATCAAAACAGTATGGTACTGGCACAAAAACAGGTACAAATCAATGGAACAGAATAGAGAGTCCAGAAATAAACCCACAGTTTAATGTTCAATTAATCCACGACAAAAGAGGCAAGAATATACAATGAGAAAAGGACAATCTCTTCAATAAATGGTGCAAGGAAAACTGATCAGTTAGATATAAAAGAAGGAAATTGGACTGCTCTCTAACACCATACATGAAAATAAACTCAAAATGAATTATGGATTAAAGACCTAAATGTCATACCTGAAAGCATAAAAATCCTAAAAGAGAATAGAGGCAGAATTTCTCTGACATTGGACATAGTAACATTTTTTTAAATCTGCTTCCTTAGGCAAGGGAAACAAAAGAAAAAATAAATTATTGGGTTTACGTCAAAATAAAAAGCTTTAGCACAGCAAAGAAAACCATCAACATCACAAAAAAGACAACCTACTGAATGGGAGAGTATATTTGCAGAAGATATATTTCATGGTCAATATTCAAAACATAAAGAACTTATCAACCCACACACACATTTGATTAAAAAGTGGGCAGAGGACTTAAAAGAACATTTCTCTACAGACATACAGATGGTCAACAGACATATGCAAAGATGCTCGTTACTCATAATCAGAAAAATACAAATCAAAACCACAATAAGCTATCACCCTGAACCAGTTATAATGGCTAAAATCAAAATGACAAGAAATAACAAGTGTTGGTAAGGATGTGGAAAAAAAGAAACCTTGTGCACTGTTAGTGGGAATGTAAATTTTTATAGTCACTGTGGAAAACAGTTTGTAAGTTCCTCGAAAAATTAAAAATAAAAATATCATATGATCCAATAATTTCATTATTGGCTATTTACCTAAAGAAAATGGAAACTCTAATTTGAAAAGATATATGTACTCCTATATTAACAGCAACATTATTTATAATATCCAAAATATAGAAGCAAACTAAGTGTCTATCAATTAAATAAACTAATAAGGAACTAATAAGGAAGATGTGGTATACGTATATATTTGAATATTTGAAGCCATAATAAGGAATAAGATCATGCCATCTGAGAACCACATGGATGGATCTAGAAGGTATACGCTAAGTGAAATAAGTCAGACTGAGAGAGACAAATACTATATGATTCTACTCATAAGTGAAATCTGAAAAAAGGAATAAACAGACAAAAAGCAGAATCATATCTATCTATAAGTACAGAGAACAAATTGATGGTTACCAGAGGGTGGGGAGATGGGCAAAATGGGTGAGTGGAGAGAGAGAGATACAGGTATCCAGTTATGAAATGAATAAGTCATGGAAATAAAGGCACACCATAAGGAATATAGTCAGTGATACCACAATATCAGTGTAAGAGGGCAGATGATGGCTACACTTGTAGTGAACATAGCATAATGTATAAACTTGTCAAATCACTAAGTTGAACACCTGAACCTTGTGTGTCAAGTATACTCCAAAAAATTTTAATTTAAAAATTAAAGAAAAAGTTAGACCCTGCCAAATTTGTTATGTTAATTCTCAATAAAATTATATGGCATTTTTTTCATTTTATGCATGAGAAAAAGCTCATCTTCTAACAGTGCTCAGTGTCCATAAAGCAGTTGAACTGGATATCAAATTCAAGTTTATTTGGAAAAAAACCACACTCTTTTATCTGTATATCATTTCTTTCTTCTATACTATATGGCCCAATATTATTAAATGTATATAGTACTAAATGCTGCTTACAGAATCTCCAGATTTTTCCTTTCATTTTTACTCAGCCTTTCCTTACTCTTTATCTTTCTTCCCTCTTCCTTTTCTTCAAAAAATGCATTGAATTACTTTCCTTAAGAAGGTCACTGTTCAGTAATATTTGGCAGGTAAGGACACCACAAGCACCTAGACTAGAGGAAGCTATTGAGTCTTTTCTAGAATGGATTGAGATGTCATAAGGAAATAACAAAGAGAGTCAATTAAATAAATCAGCACCAATAGCTGAATTGGGGACAGACAAAATCTGATGTCTGGTTTTATTCAGCATAATAGGGAACCAAAGTATCTGAGCTACGAGCAATAATTCAGGTACAGGAATTTCAAATTAAAACATGTAGCAATAACCCAATACCAACTTTATTTCTCATATTTACTGACTGTCATTTGCAGATTTTCTAATTCATCTGATTCATTGGGGGTCCATATTTGCTCTAGAGAAGAAGCTCCAAACTACTTTTTAAAGGAATAAGTTGGAGAGGTTTGACAAGCATGGTGATGAGACCAGTGAGTCTGACAGATAATTTTATTGAGCATGCATCTCACTGTGGCTCAGAAGTTTGGCTTAGATAAAAAGCAGATATGAATGATTGTGAATGGAACAGAATGACTATCACACAATCATGGTAAAACCCCTATTTCACAATGACACTTAGGCGAAGTGTGACTTAGGAAGCATGCAGACTGGTACAGATGGGGGAAATTGTGGGAATGGTGGAGGGATGCCTCTGTCAATGTCATAGGCAGAAAACATGATTTACTGACAGTACTGAAGGGTGGAGTCTTGTAATTTAAGCACCAGTTAAAATAGGAGACTAGAATGAGGTAAGAAGATGCCATCTGAGAGCAACATCACATTTTCATTCCCCACTGAGGGTCAAGTGCTAATGTGTTCTACTGTCATGAGGTCAAATTCAATTTGGGTAGCTGGTGCCAAGTGAATCATATTTTCTAAGACATCATAAACTATAAAAGTTGATTAATCATGACAGTTTTCTACCCAAACATAAATGGTAAACCACAGGTCCAAGACAGGAAGTTGAATTGAAGTAGGAATCAGAATATAACTATATGATCTATTAATAAATTTTATCAATAGGCAGAATCAATTATTCTCAACCATGTGACTGCTTGGTAGAGATGGTACACATTAGGTGGCCAAGTCGGTCATTAGTGAGAGATGCAGTTGATCCCTGACATAAGTGGTAAAATTTGTCAATAAATTCTTCCTGAGTCTTCCCAAGTCATTGTACTTTCTGCAAAAAGTTCTCATATTGATTCATAGAGGGCTCTCATCTCAAATGCATAGCTTACATTTCCACCAAGATTGAGACTAAAGCAGAATATGATCAATGATTCATTAGCCAATTAGAGGTTGCTTTTCAAAAATACATTTATTAATTACATTCTCTTTATAATTTATTAATTGCTAGTCTCTTTCAAACAAAGTTTTGTACCATGCACAGGGATAGAGACTCAATATACTGCAGTCTTCTAAGTTTGCAATATTTTGTAATCTAGTTTTTGATACTGAATATATTTGTGTAACACAGATCCACTGTTAAACATAACTGAAATCTCTGCATGCATTAGAAAAAAAATTTGGAAAAAAGTAATCAATAGAAGTATAAATAGAGCTAGGAAATGAAGAAAACCTATTGTCTAAATTTAATTAAATCTTTTTATAAATGCAGTCACATTACAACCTAAAGAAAGAAATCAGTTATTTCCTTATTTTTAATGTCAAGAATTATTATTAAAAAAGAATTTTTATAGAGTTAGACTTGATAATTTGAAGGAAGAGATGTAAGGTATAATTAAAATTGAAGGTTCTAGGGTGCTTGGGTGGCTCAATTGGTTAAGTGCCTGAGTGGTTCAATTGATTAAGTGTTTGGGTCCTGGGATCAAGTCCTGCATCTGGCTCCCTGCTCAGAGGGAAGGATGCTTCTCCCCCTCTTTCTGCCCCTTCCCACTGCTTGTGCTCTTTCTCTCAAACTCAAATAAATAAATAAAATCTTTAAAAGAATTGAAGGTTCTAGTGCTATTTTAAAATAACATCTTAGTATTATTTTGTTCAGAATAATAAGAATTATCTCTGTCATATTCACCAGACATGATATACTAACTTTATGTAATCATGGATCATGTAAATTCTATAAAAACCATATTCAGTTTATATGAAATATCTTTGAATTTTTTACTTATAACTCAAATTTTTATTTTCCAGGTTAAATTACCCTTTGAACTGGTGAACAATTCAAAATTGTTATGAAATCCTGGACTTTGGAGTCAATTGTATCTGGTTTTAACTTGGGCTTTCCAGGTGGGACAACTCATAAAGATTTCTTGGGGGGAAGAGCTGATCTTAAAGATAATGCACTAGCATTTCTAACACAGGCTAACACAGGCTGGGCATGTATTAGATTCATTACAGATGAGAGTTACCATTATTATTTCTTTTGTTACTGTTTTGGTTTTTATTATGGTGAGTTGTTATCACTTGAGTAATTAGGAACCCTGAAGTTAGAAATGGAAGGGATAACAATCATAGAGGCAAAAGAAAAACATGTTGTCTTGGAAAGGAGTAGGTAGTGAAATAATTATGCTTTGAGCAGTATAAATTTAACTCCCTGGTTTTAGGGTCAATAGCTGGAATTATTTTGAGAATATGTGCAAAGCACATGCTCTCTTTTGTGGCTGAAATGAATATACTAATAATTCTACAATCATCAGTTATTTGGATTGTTCTATCTATTGTGGTGGTCAGAAGAGTGCTTCCTGACAAAATACTCACTTCCCAATTCCCAGTACCTGTGAATATGTTACTTCACATAGTGAAAGGCTATGGGCCATAGTGATTAGGCTATCAGCCTCCAAATGGAAGATTATTCTAGATCTTCTCCTAAAACTCCAGAAAGAAATACAGGCTTTCTAGCTCCTTCATTTTAGATCATTGAGACTTATGTCAAACCACTGATTAACAGAACTATTAGATAAATTGTGTTCCTTAAGTTGCTTAATTTGTAGTAATTTGATATAAAAGAAATGGAAAACTAATTCATCTATGATTTTAAAAGTTTATATATAAAACTAGACACTGATGTTCTTTAATATAATATTAAAATTGATAATCTATATACCTTAAAGTTATATTTATTGGAGGACAAATCTTGAGTATTAATATGCACATAACCAAAATAAAAATATCAGATATATTTTGCAATATTTGGTATACAAAAATACTAACATACTTATTAGCAATGTGTAACTGAAAATATGAAAAATCAACAGTTAGGAACAAAAGTATTTTTTATTCTTATTTCTTATTTTCCTCACCTATATATTACCCAATTAACAGACTTCACAGTTTATTCTATGAACTAATGTTTGTCATTTCTAAAATAACGGACACTATTTATGACTTAATTTATTTACCTTTGTCTTAAGATATTGGATGATTGTAAAAGGTACTAGATTTATAGAGAATTTAATGTTTATATATCTGTCCTATTCAAATCATACTGAGATGAATAAAATGGTTGAATTTGCTTTTGATCTAATTAATCTCCAAATTTAAGTATGTTTGCAAATAAAGTAATATGAAATTCATGTGAATCAGTTGCTTTCATTTTAGAAATCTAGAGGAAGAGCCATTATCATTGAAGAATTTAGTGCTTCATAAATAAATGTTCACACTAGAAGAATAAACTATGATATTAAGTAAAGTTCACTTATTAAGAGAATGTTTCAAATTTAATTTTAAAACAATTAGGCAAGCAAAACATAATTATAAATAGTCCCATAATGTTTTCATAGCATGGAAATATTTCAGAGTTCAAAGTTATCTTAAAAGTCATCAGATATATTTTTTTTCTTTGTGTGATGCCTGCAACAAATAGTCTACAACCTCTGAGTATCTCCAGCAAAGGTCAAATCCCATATAAGCACATATATCATTTTTGAATAGTTGTCTTTAAGTGAAAGTACCACCTAACATCAAAATATTTGATGACTGGTTCTATGTTGAAAATCAAAATCTACAGAAATACTTGAAGATGCTAGTAAAGAGATAATTTTGGCCAAGTTCAAATAATCCACTTGATTTTCAAACACTGCACTAACAACTTCTTACTGACTTTAGCCATGTTCCAGACACTGAGTTAGGCTTTTCTCATATTTTAACTCAATAAGTAAGCTTACAAATCATTAGGTTAAATCAATCTGTAGTTTACTTCATGGAACACTAATGGACTTTCAGAATCAATATGCCTCCTGAAGAGTCGAATTCTTAATTGTGACTGGTTTGCTGGCAGGATCTGGCTAATAACATTTTCCAAGCATTCCTAACTGTCCTTTCTTTTAGTCTCAGTGTTCATCACTTCACATTGTCTAGTTATGGTTTAGGTTTTACTGGTAACATATTTTTTTACAGATACTGGCCCCTGTAAAATAGTAAAAATGTGAAAGCAACATGAAAGGCCACAATCAAATCCTACTTTTTTCAAACAGCATTTTTTTTTAAATGACAAAGATTTTGAAGCTCCTGTTAATGAGAATTTATTGGGTTTCTGATGCAAGATGGCAGAGAGATCACATGTATTCAATTGTCTAATCTCTATAGTTGATAAAAAAATTTAAATCCCTAACAAAATGACAGTTATAATTAATAAATGGAGATTTTGATGGATTTCTTGAAGACAGGTGGTGGATGATATGTACTGACTCACAAGGTCCAGCACAATACTCACTGCGCTGAATACACCCAAGAGAGAGGATGTCTCAGTGTCAGAAGTCTCTTTCCTCTGGGATGCACAAGCAAGGCTCTAAGCTCAAGGTCAAGTTAGTAAATACAACAGAGTGACTTGTGACAGTAAAATGAGAATAGTGTTCAAGTTACCATTACTATGTGAAAAATATCACAAATATAGTGGCAAAAAAGCACTAAATATACTATATTCCCTGATTCTTTGGGTTAAATATTTGCCTTGTCTCTGTTCCATATATTTGTGGCCTTAGCCAGAAAGACTTCAAAGTTGGAGCTAATTCAATGACTGGAGTAACTCAAAGAGTAGGAAGGATTCCAGTTGGGGGCTGACATTATCTAAAGTCTCCCTCACTCACTTGTCTGATGACTTTATTAGCTGTCAGAGGACCTCAGCTGTGACAATTGGCTGCAACACTTACACAAGTTGCAAGTTGTTGCTAGAACCTCCTCACAGCATGGCGGTTGGGTTAGAAGAATGAGACTTCCAAGAAGAAACAGAAGTTTTATAACTTCTCATGATCTAGTCTAAGCTGGTATCTACTACTGACAGAAACCCATTGAGAATTCAAGGGCAGGAATCATAGAATCCACCTTTCCTTGGGAGGAGAGTCAAAGGCACCTTGTAAAAAGATCATGTAAAAGGGGAGATCTTTCTGTTGCTATATTTGTAAAATAAAAACTGCCACAGGTAATTTATTAAAGAACATACTTAGCTAGAGGATAGCTAAGTTAGTGAACACCTCTACCTATTCTGGCCACATAGGAAAATCTGCTGAAATTCTGTGAGGGAAAAGAAATTTAAAAAATTTAAAATAAATAAACAAATAAACAAATAAATAAATAATTAAATATTCAGCTCTCCTATTCAGAAGAATGAATGATTGTGAAACCACATCTAAACATGCAAAGCAGAAACCCTTTTCAGAGAATGTTATAATTAGCTGAGAACCTCATTCCAAAATATAAGTACCAGATATTTGGGGAAAACACAATATCATAAAGAGAGAAAAACTAAATAAAAAGAAATAAGGACTGATTTAACAGAAAACAGAGGTAATTCAGGCAACAAAAGAGCACTTTAAGAAATAAAATGTGACACTTCAAAGATTCAAGTTAATGTGACATGCTTTAAACAGGAATATGATACAATAAAAAAGTAGTGGTTAGGAAACAAGAGAGAATGAGTCATATTTCTAAAGTTAAAGAAGTAATAAATATAACGAATTAATTGAATAATAAGATGTGCATGTGTCTAAAAGATTGAGGAAATTTTCCAAGACTATACAATTAAATCTAATTGGTAAAACAGATTTAAATATAGGTCTACCCATCTCCCCTGGCAGTGTATAAACTGGGATCAGATTTAGGTCAATTTTACAATAAATAAAAGTTGTATGTTTGTGCTATATATAATTTTCACACTTTAAGAACATACATATCATCTACAAATGTAGAACACGTGCATTATTTATAGAATATGATGTATTTTTTTATAATTTTAAATTATCTTTGAGGTTTATAGTGCTGCATCCTTGCTTATATGATTGATCTGAACTGTGAATTAGATTTTCTTCGCCTTTGGTTACAAATATAACCCTAACCTGCATTTTCCCAAATGAAGTTTAAATCTTTTTCTTTGTATTAACTTTCTGTATAACACTGTCCACAATTATACTATTAAAATAACTATTAATGCATAATGCTGAGCACAAAAGCTACTTCAAGGAAGACATATGATAGAAGCTGCCTTACATTTTATGTTACCTATTCCGACCTCTTTGTTTTCTTTATATTAAAATACAGTTGACAATTTGATCTTGTAGTACGAAACTGCAAAATTAAGTGTATTTTCTTGAAGTGTTTGTTCTTGAACAAAAATATTTTTAAATATTGAGTATGTATAAAACCTTTTGTAATTATAATACTTTTATGTGTTGCCTCTGTTCTTGCTTTTATGTTTTAAGAATCTTATTTCTCAACTGTAATCATATTAATTAACAGTAATAAAATGCATTTTCAAGATCACTTTCTATTGCTCCATTTAATTTTGTCCCTGTAATACATCTTGATTATTTACGCTGCTTTTTATCTTTAAGAATTCAGTGAATATTGACATTCCGGATATTTTTCATACACATATGTCCTTGGGATTTTTCTGGAAGCATTCAAATATTGACTATCTCCACTTATAAACTTATTGTAGACTGATTTCCAATTACAACCCTATTCTCTGTTAGTTAAAACAATATAAACCTTTATACTTTGTATATGGCTTTAAAATTCATAATAATTCCCATATCCACTCTAACAACAGTCATTAAAGATAGGCAGAGATGAGCAAACAATGGGGAAATTAGGAGATTTTGGTCAAAAGGTACAAAGTTTTGAGGAATCACTAAATTTTACACTTGAAACTAGCATTACACTGTATGTTAAGTGGAATTTAATAAAAACTTGAGAAAGGAAATAAAATAAAATTTGTGATTCCCCCCAGAAAAGGTACAAAGTTTAACTTGTGTAGTATGAATAAATTCTAGAGATCTAAAGAATAGCATGGTATTTATTGTTAATACTATGATACTGTATAATTGAAATTTTCTGAAAGTAGACCTTTAGTGGTCTCATAATATACACACAAAATGGTAGCTATATGAAGTGGAGATTATGTTAATTTGCTTGACTATAGCAATCATTTCACAATGTATATATACATCAAAATATCATGTTGTATACTTTGAATATATACAGTGTTTATAGTAAATAAATAGGTTCTTATCCTCAAAAAAATTGTAAACAGATTTAGAGGTATCACAGGAATACTGCAATTTGTCTTGGTATTTGTATTTTAATTTGTCTTTGTATTTGAATGCCAACATGATAAGAGGCTGTAATAGTATTTTGTATATGAACCTGGGTTCTTAATTTCAGGTAAGATCAATATTTCACAGTTCCGAGTCTGTGCTAGGAACATATTCAATTAATTGTTTGAAATGTGCAGGAACAGACTTTAGACAAAATTGGAGCACTATGGTAACTTTAGTGCTGATTAGGTCATAGTTAAAAGCAGCAGAATTTAGAAGTTTACACTTGACTGCTCGGGCTAGAGCCAACCCGTCTCTCTCAGGACCGAGGGCAGTTAAATAGATACTTCCCTCTGTCTCCATGTAACCTAGTTTTGAATTAAAATTTGTTTAGGGAGAGCCTAAATCACATCACGTGAGCTTAGCTTTGGATGTTGAAATAAATACTGACGAAAACTATCTATAACAGTAGCCCTCTGACTACTCCACACTTACACACAGGTGTCTTCTCATATTTAATTTTTAGGTAACAATAAAAGCAGTATTTTCCCACATGACACAATTAATCCTCAGACAAATGAAAGCATGCTCATTGTCTCTCTGAAAGGGAAGATACAAAATCTCATCAATTATTACATTTAATTCTGGGTAATGTTAATTCCCTTATAGTCACAATGCTGTCTTCATTTCTTACAAACTATGAACAAATTATAAAAGGTAATCACTACCTAATGTTTAATATAAAACAGCAGAGAATGTGAAAAGAAGTAAAAGGACATGGTTAAAAGCATATTCAATTTAAAAATGTGCAGGATGGAGCAAGAAGGCTGTCCATAACTATTATTGCTCTCATTTCTGCAACTGTTCATGAGGGTTTCACCAGTATTTATGATGTTATTTCCCTTGATCCAATCAATGTTCCTTTCATTCAATGTGCACCTCAGGGGACCAGAGTTCTTCCCTGGAGGTGATCCAAATCTATATTCCTGATGTCTGACCTCTTAGAAGAATGCCTACACAAGGGATAATTTTTATCCCTTGACAGAGGATGACCTGGATTCCAGAAATTCAACTTCATGTCTTCACTGCATGGAAGGCACTATATTTCACACTGATAATTAGAATCAAGCACCCTTGCCAACATCCTATAATTTGCTATGATGTCAGTTATACTCAGGAGCACTTGGGAAATTAACTTAGAATTGTTTCATGAGCCTCTAGGCCAACTGTGAGACAGAGTAGGACAAAACTCCATGTATCAACCGATGCCCATAAGGCACAACCCTGCCTGGAAGACAAAAATGGCAGTTTGTGTGCTAGATACCAGAATCATCTCAGAGCCAGAGGTCAGTATCTCTCCAAATATCAGGTGGACACATTGATTCTGATAAAAGGACATCGCTGTCTTTAGAGACAGACAGGAGGAAAATCCATAGTATATTGAGAACCTTTCTCAAAGGTCTGTATATTGCTATATACTCAAGGAGATTGGGGATGCAAAATGATTTAGTTGTGGGAATTGAGCAAGGCTCATTACTACACAAGGCAGTACCTCAGTCAAGTTTTGGTAGTGCCCCCCCCGCACCATATCTAGAGTTTATTCAGGTAAAAAGAAGGGTCTCAGTGAGTTCCCTATCTTTGGAGTTCTAGAGATGATATGATCAACTCTCCTCAATCAAAGATTCACAAAGTTCTAACCATTTTGTTGAACACTGCTGCCTGATTGCATCATATAATCACTCCTACCCTGCCTGTTCTGCTGACATCAGGGAGCTTATTCCAGTGGATTACTGTCTCCTTGCATCACTGGCTGAGAGTGAATAACCACCGAAGTGCACCAAAGGATGCTGATGCTCCTGCCACCAATGGATTTCTCAGCACATTGTGGAAGGGAGCAACCTGTACAGATGCAGCTGGCAGCAGGGGAAGGGCTGGTAAGAAATGACTAAATCACACATGATAAATCCACTCCAAAATATATAATCTCCCTAAGTCTTAGGTTCTTTCTTTTATAATACTAAGGAATTCCTTGCTCTTCAAAGTCATTTTTCATAGTATACCACTGAAATCAAGTTTTAGTCAATTAAGCAAACAATGTGGAATATCTTCCAGCTCCTGGAACATACGGTTTAAATCTCATGGGATCCAGAATTTCATAGAGGAGTGGTCAGGGTGGCCACACTAGGGCTAGGAAAATTACCCTCTTTTGGGTAGCAATTTTACTCATAATTGTTTTGTAAAATATAGAACATTAATTAAATAAATCAATATACCTTAATCCAAACCCAAGATTAGTTCAGTCAATTCTGCTACTTAACCCAAAAACACAATGAAAATATCCCTCACCCCAGGAAATGTGGTTTGAAGCACAGAAAAAACTGATTGAGATTGTGCTTATTTACTTTTCCTACTATTTCCAAGTATTGCCTTTGAAGTGAGAATCTAGGGTAAAAAAGTAAAAATAACCAATATTATCCTCATCTATATGACCTATAATTTTCTGTTGGCATATAGCAGTTAAGTCTGGCACCAGAATTTATTTTTATTAATTAAAAACCTTTAAACAGAAAATCATTAGGTTGTACACTTAAATAGGTGAATTTGTTGAATATAAATTTTACCTCAAGAAAATTAATTAATTAATTGCAATTAATAAAAAAAAAACAAGTACATAAACCCCGTGTTCCACCAATTCCATTTCTGGGAATTCATCCTGCATAAAAACTCTCAACCTAAAAAATTATATCTAGTCACTATTATACTTGCTTTGTAATAACTCATTTAATCTTTATTTCTTTATTAAGAATATAGTCCATTCATTATTCATTTAGCAAGTAATTACTGTAAGCCTACTATGCACCAAGCAGTAGATAAGACAATAATCTACAGTCCTTGTGGAGATATTCAATAAAATAGTAAACGTACAAAGGACAAAAAATTATAAATGCTAGAAGGAAAAGTTGATAGAGACTGACTAGTCTCTATGATAGAGACTAACTAGTCTCCTGTTTAAGAGCTAATCAGGAAAGCATTGTTTGAGGAAATGCCATTTAATTTGAGAACTAGAAAAAAGGATAAACAAGGTTTACTGGAAGAAGTGTTAGTAGTAGGGAGGTGTTTGATTCTTCTAGATATAATTATCAGTGCTGCATATGTATATGTTGATATCCTATTAGAGTTTTATTGTGTGAAACTGAGAAAAAAGAGTAAACAAAGTGGAATTAGCTTGTTCAGCATAGGAAAAGCAGATGAGCCTGTGGAGTATGATTTAAAGGACCATCGGAACAAACAGTAGTTTAAAAACTACTGTTTATTTTATTTGAAAACTGTGTGCTAAGAAAAGTTTAGAATAATCACTCCTTAATAAATAACATATGTCATAGCAAAATAGTTCACAAAGCAGAAAAAATAATGCATTTTTGGTTAAGATTTCAGCAGCATAATCTCCTGTGCTTTAATGCTCACTCAGCACACATCATACTACAAACAGAGGTGATGAGTCCACATCCGCCTATGACCCCTTGGCTATTTCCAGAGGGCTCAGATTTCTGTAGTTTTTAGCAGTGTATCCTGCCAAACTGAAACCAGTGCAACAGCTCTTGTTCTTCCTATAATTCTATAAACAGAATTTATTAAAAGAGTCAGAGTAAACTACAAAATGAGTATATTAATGCCATCTTTCTACCTCATGAATATCAAATCTACAAGCAAAGTCTTGATAAAGTAATCATACTCTATGAAAATAGGATGTTTATATACTCTTTTTTCTGTTATATATATTTTTTCTCCAAAATATATAATAAAGAATTTTAGTGAGAAGTTTCAAGTTATTAATTCTGAAGCACAAAGTGTATTATCATAAATGCTTTTCTTGGGTTTCCCTGCAATTTGGACTGAATTATACATAAAAAATTAAAGTGTAAACACCACAATAACTGGTTTAAATTTTATGTGGTAAATACCAGTGTCATTTCTCATTTGATGTTTCATTTGCTTTAACTTTCCTGATATTATGTAACCATCTAATTTATTGAGATTTAAAAGCCATCTGTATAACTAGGTGTAGGATTATACACATAAAGCTGTGGAATTTATTCATGATGATCCTGTCTAAATAATCATTTTTAGAGCTATGTTTATTACCGTAAAAAAGCCATTAAAAAATCATAAGCGAGATGAGTAAAATGTTTTTTAAGGTTTTCAAAATACAAGCTCTATTTTGAACAATTTTTGTTCCTTTCATATAATTCAATATTAGATACACAAATATACCATTAGCATGTACTGCTGTTTCAGAAATATGCATACTACAACCTCCTTCCACATCCTGCAGTTGTTCTTTCTATAAACAGGAATAGCTGATTTATCTTACTTATTTTAAGATATATTTTATAAGTGGCTATCATGTACAAGAAACACAGTGCTGGCTATTGAACCCTTGATTACAATGTCAGACTCAGCCTTGATCTCTTTCTAGAGGAAATTTTCAGTAATGACAGTAAGTAAGGTGTTCTTGCCCAAAAAGATGTAGCTAAGCACCAGTCCAGAAACTTGGAGAGAATTCACCTGTGATTTTTCTTGTGGCCCAATTCTCTTTCCGAAATTAAAACTTATTTTTGAAATCCAGTCTATACCTTTTGTACAATTTTAATAAATAATTTCGTTTTCCCATTGACTTCCTTTTGGGAACTTTTCTACTATGCAATTTTCTACAAAACTTAAACTGTTTTACTTCTGCCAGTACCAGTGTGGGAGTTTCTACTGGGGCTGATCCTTTGTGTCATAGTAGAAGCACTGTCATTTGTCAGAATTCTTCAGTGTTACTTACCTAGTCATGTGATTGGCTCTACCATATTGCCTTTGTTCTTCCTTTATTGTAATTATCTGCCCACCGCTTGAGATACTGAATTGTCTCATGTTTCATCCCCATTATGATATTTCAGTACCAAACATCCTTTTTATTTATGATATTCTTCACATACAATCTATTACCCTACCTATTGGCAATATTCTCTGCAGGGGATGCTTTTAACTTCTATTATTTCTCTGATAATTTTTATCAAGAAAAATTCTTCCTTCAGTCCAAAAGAGAAATATGTTTATCTTTTAAATGTTAGTTAGTAATAGAGCTCTTTCTTTGTGCAT
This sequence comes from Ailurus styani, assembly GCA_002007465.1. Lineage (NCBI taxonomy): Eukaryota > Metazoa > Chordata > Mammalia > Carnivora > Ailuridae > Ailurus > Ailurus styani. The sequence goes on from LNAC01001072.1 coordinate 153,383, forward strand.
AATTTTCTCTGATACATATCAAATCTTAGAAGCTGTGGTTACAACAATGCTTAGATGAGAATTTATATGATTAATCAATAGAAACAAAGAGATTAAGTATAAAAATACTAAGCCCTTGTTTGGGGTTGAATCAACTCCCCACCAAAAAAAAAAAAAATGTTAGAATCCTTACCACCAGCACCATAGAACGTGACCTTATTGGGAAATAGTGTCATTGAAAATGTAATTAGTTAACATGAGGTCATCCTGGAGTAGGGTGGATATCTAATCCAACATGACTGGTGTTTTATGAGAAGATGACCAAGTGAAGACACAGAGACATGCAGAAAGAACACCATATGATAGCAAAGACAAAGATTGGAGTTTTACCTCCATACCAATGAATGCCAAAGATTACCAGCAAGCCACCAGAAATTGAGATGAGACAAGGATTCCTCCACAAGTTTCAGAGGAAGTATGACTCTGATAACAATTTGATTTCAGACTTTCCAGCCTCTAGAAGTATGAGACAATAAATTCTGTTGTTTTAAGTCACCCAATTTGTGGTATTTCATGATAGCTGCCCTATGAAACAAACAAACAAACAAACAATCCCCTACAAAAACAAGCAAACAAACAAAAAAACCCCAAAATCAAAAAACCAAATGCTGGTATCCCAATCAGAGAAATTAGGGGGGAAAAGTCCATAGAAAATAAAAATAAATAATAACAAATCAGAAATTAATTAACTTTAAAATAAATATAAACGTAAGTCAGCAAAGAGCATTGGTATTATAGATAACCTATAATACCAAAAACTTGTTGTCACAAAGTTGTTGGAAGTCTAATAAAAGTGCAAATAGAGGAAGGATAAAAATCTATAATACATATCATTATAAGGGGGATTTTTAATAAGGAAATACTATATAAGTTATGACAATTAATAAAATGAGGTCTAGTTATATTATTTAATGTCCATTCCAGAATATAAAAATTTTAATATGTAGGATTTCCAAAACTTGATAAAGGGTATCTGTGAGAAACATATAAAAATTGGTACTTTATGTTGAACATTTATAAGCGTTCCCATTAAGTCAACAATTCAACCGATACAAAAAAAATGAGGAAGGAATTTGTAAGGAAAAGGCAAAGCTATTTTTATTTGCAGAGATTATGATATTCTACTTAAAAATAAAGACAAATAACTGCAAACTATCACAAGAGAGTTTAGCAAGATTACTCAATATATCATCAAAAGAATAAAATTAATGCATTGGTAGGCACTATTCATAACTAACTGAAAATGCAATGAAACAGAAAATATACCATTCACAAAGCAACACAAATTGTGTACAAAACCACAAATTAATAACCAAATCTATACTTATGTGAGCTATTTTATGGCTAGCAATTTATTAAATATAAATTTTAAAAAAACATTATTTAACCTCAAGTAGTAGCAACAGTTATCAAGACGGCAGATGAAAAAATATCCTATTATAAAAGTGCTATTTTTCTCCTCATAAATACATAAATTCAGTGCAATATGAACAAAGGTTTTTAATGGAATTTGACAACTGATTTTGTAAGATATTTGAAAGAGAAAAAGGGCTGTTTAAAGGGGAAATTGCCTAACAGGTGACAAAGAATAATATAAAATTAGAGTGACTAAAAACATTGCTAGTGCAGGATAAAAGAAAATAGAACTACAGAATTGAATGCTCAGAAACAGACCTATGTAGACATGTCAATGATTAGCACAGAGAAGTACTTCAAGTTACTGGTAAAAATATGGACTGTTCAAAAAATTGTGATGGGGCAACTGAATAGCTTATGGAGAGAATTCTTTATCTGTTAGAAAAATATCCCATGTTGCAATTAAAAATAAATGCCTGATGGATCAAAGAGGTAAATAAGAAAAAAAAAGATCATTATTTTCCACCAAGGAAGACCTCCATACAAAAAAATGAAAAGTTATAAAGGTAAATAAACATTTTTATATTTGAATACACACAAATGCAATTATTTTTTCATGACAACAGGAAGCTTAAGCAAATTTAAAAGACTAAAATATAGCTAAGGAAAATGTAATTTCAATAGACAGCTAAAAAGATAAGTTTCCAGAATCTACAAAGATACCCTACATACTAATAAGAAAAAAATACCTTATCAAAAGTGGTCAAAGAATATGAATAAGTAATTCAGGAAAAAAATAATTATAATCTACCAGTAAACACATTAAAAATGTGCAAGCTTGTCAACCCTACAGACAAATAAGACTAATTAAAGCAAAAAAAAAAACCCACATATTTTCTTCTATGTCATTGGTAAAATAATTTTTCATGAAATGGAACTCTCAAGCACATGGAAAATTGGTATGCTCATTTGCTGTTGGTTAGGGTTTAAATGTATAAAGTCTTTGGGAGGGAATTTGACCGTATCTATTAAAATTTAAATATGTAGGGTAGCCTGGGTAGTTCAGTCATTAAGCACCTGCCTTTGGCTCAGGTCATGATTCCAGGGTCCTGGGATCAAGCCCTACATTTCCTTAAGCTCCCAGCTCAGCAGGAAACCTGCTCCTCCCTCTCCCACTCCCTCTGCTTATATTCCCTCTCTCACTGTGTCTCTCTCTGTCAAATAAATAATTAAAATCTTAAAAAAAAAAGAAAATATGTATTCCCAGGGAGTAATCAGTTCACTTTTCTTTACCAGACCCTGGGAAATAAATGTAAACAAAAGAGGAATGTATGTAGGTCACTATAATATTATATGCCCTAGTGAAATATCCATTAATAGGATTTAACTAAATAAACCTCTGCATAAACAAATGCTCTTTAACAGCTAAAAACAAAAATGAAAAGGAACTAGAAGAACTGATGTAAAAAGTTTTTCAAAACATTGTTTTGTTTTTTAAAGATTTTATTTATTTATTTGACAGAGAGAGACACAGTGAGAGAGGGAACACAAGCAGGGGGAGTGGGAGAGGGAGAAGTAGGCTTCCTGCCGAACAGGGAGCCTGATGTGGGGCTCAACCCCAGGACCCCGGAATCATAACCGAGCCGAAGGCAGATGCTTAATGACTGAGTCACCCAGGTGCCCTCTTCAAAATATTGTTAAGAGAAGAAAGAAAGCAAAGCAATATTAAATACATTTTAATTTTATTTAATGTAAAGCTGTTTTTGTATATAAGTCTACTGATAAGGAATTGGAAGGATAAATACCAAATTTCTCACAAAATCTCTCTGTATGAGAGTAAATGTGAGTCAAGGGGAGGAGTTGAAAAGAAACTTCTACCTTTGGCTCTGAATTCTTATTTTTTCACATTTTATTAATTAGATGATAACTTTTAAAAAGTGGTAACATGGACATATATTTTAAAGTTATATTTCTTTTTCTTTCTTTCCTTTTTTTTTTTTTAAGTAGGCTCCACGCCCAACATGGGGCTTGAATTCACAACCTTGAGTTCAAGACTTGCATGCTCCACCAACTGAGCCAGCTAGGTGCCCCTAAAGTTATATTTCTAACATGATGTTTTCTTAACACTTTAAATCAAATCCTCAGCCTCTTTATCAGTTTACATACAGATTTTTAACTGTGTATATGAATTAACAAAAACAAATAAGAAGAAATTACTTTATTAGTGTGTGAATCTCTTTCATTCTTGACTATAAAAATTATGCCCTCAGTAAATGTGCACAAGAACGTGTGAGAGAACCCTCCAGTCCACTTTATTTACTTAATGCCAGCTCAGCCCTGATCATGCATAAGTACAGGTATAAAGCCATAGAAAATAAACCCTACATGAGAGGCATTAGAAATTAGAGTTAGGATATTATTTTAACACATTATTTTTCATCTCAGATAAATGGTGGCTCTTCAGTTTCTGAAACACATTTGGCTTACATGGATTTCAGTTCAATCAGTTATATCTGCCCAGAATCCTTCATTTCCCCCATTGCAGAAATTGGTCACTAAAAGTGATGAACAACAGCTATGCACATGAAATTAAAGAAGTCATTACTTAAAGTTAGATAAATAGCGGAACTAATGAAACTGATGAAAAAAGATTCTTTTGAATCTGCTGGTGAATTATTTGATATATCGAACTCAATTTTAAAGCTTAGCAAAAGAGAATTTAAAGAGCTGATCAAAGTCAATCTGTGATTGTTTAACATATAAATAACTCAAAGGAGAATATTCTATTAAGAACATTTCTTGGGCGCCCGGGTGCCTCAGTGGGTTAAAGCCTCTGCCTTCGGCTCAGGTCATGATCTCAGCGTCCTGGGATTGAGGCCCGCATCGGGCTCTCTGCTCAGCAGGGAGCCTGCTTCCTCCTCTCCCTGTCTCTCTGCCTGCCTCTCTGCCTACTTGTAATCTCTCTCTCTGTGTCAAATAAATAAATAAAATCTTAAAAAAAAGAACATTTCTTAAAATTTAAAATTTGTCAGAGATTGCTCAAAGATCGTCTGCTAGGAGTAACTCAGGACTTCTTTGGTTATATGCAAAGGGAAGNATTTCTTAAAATTTAAAATTTGTCAGAGATTGCTCAAAGATCGTCTGCTAGGAGTAACTCAGGACTTCTTTGGTTATATGCAAAGGGAAGGCTGAACACAAGCATTTTGTTTTTGTAAATCTCTCTTGTTCTATCAGATGAGTGAAAAAAAATCTCTAGTCACTCATCCCTCCTTGTCCCTCATCTCCTAGTCTGACCAGCTCTATTTACTTTAAATCCACAGTACCTAATTTTATGTTATCCCTTATTCTTTACATCATTGTATGAATTAATTGAATCCTCCAAAAAGGATATGTTAAAGTCCTAACACCCAGTACCTTAAAATATGACTTTATTTGGAAATAGGATATTTACATTGATATCCAAATTCAAATGAGATCATTAGAGTGGGGGAAATTTGGACAGAGACACAGAGAGGAAAGACTATGTAGACACAGGGAGAAGACGGTCATGTGACTAGCATGAGGTATCAGAAGCCCAGCATACACCAAAAGCTACAAAAGGCAAGGAAGGATTCTCCCATGGAACCCTAAGGGAGAGTCTGGACTTGCTGACACTTTTGATTTCAGATGTCTAGGCTCCAGAACATGCTTCCAACTACGCCAATAAGAACTTCTTTCATGCAAACATGATATATTTCCCTAGTCCAATCATTCTTTCTTCTAGATGATTATTTCACACTTTCTTAGCTCTTCAATCCTTGACAATCTCTTTCCCCATCTTCTTTATAAGCTGCAAACCTTGCTTTCTGCTTCACCAGAAAGAAATTAAACCAGAAGTAAAATCTACAGAATACTGCCGCCATGCATGCCTACAGATCAGCATCTGTGTATGTATTTTTTGCCTTTCTGTTTCTAGAAATTAACCGTTTGTCTTCTGCCTAAAAGCAAGCCCCTTCAAAGGGCACTAGATCTTATTTTTAATACTTATTCAGTGCTTCAGAATTTCTCCCATCTGTCACCTATAGTAACAATTCTTTCCCTCCAAATTGAATCAGTCCTGCCTATGTATTGACATTTTTTCTATCTTAAAAATAAAACAAAATAACAACAAAAATGCTCTTAACTCTACTTCCCCCTGTCAGTTACTGCACCATTTTTCTGCTTTTCTACAGAAAAATCCTCAGGGGTGATTTCTACTCTCTGGATCCCCATATCTCCTTCCATTCTCTCTTAATCCCTCTGCAATTGTGAGTTAAATGATGCCCCTCTCCAAATTCATTTGTTGAAGTCCTAACTACCAGTACCTCAGACTGTGACCTTATTTGGAAATACGGTTGTTATAATTAATTAGGGTGAGGTTATACTAAAGTGGGTGGATCCCTAATCCAATATGACAAGTGCTGTTATATAAGGGGGGGAATTGGGCTTAGATACACCCACAGGGAGAATACCAAGTGAAGATGAAGGCAGAGATCCAAGCGCTGCTTTGAGAAGCCAAGAAACACCAACGATTATCAGAAAACCACTGGAAGCTAGGGGAGAGGCATGGAATGGATTTTCCTCATGGGCCTCAAGAAAGAATCAAATCTGCCATTTTGGACTTCTAGACTTCAGAATTGTGAGATTATACATTGCTGTTATGTAAACCACTCAGTCTGTGATACTTTGGTATGGCAGCCTAAGGAAATGTGTATACCACTTAAGCATTTGACTTTACCACTTCAGTGCAATTGGTCTTGCCTGGGTCCCTGATCACCTCCAAGCTAAATTAGCAGTCCATATTTTTACTTGAGTAGTCAGCAGCATTTGGCTATCATCACATGACCTCTCATATACCTCTCTGACCAAATTTTCTTCCTACCTTTCAAGTTCCTTTACTGGTTCTCTTTTTCTCCACTTGCTAACATAGGAAGGCCTCAGGATTGAATCCATGGTCCTCTTCTTTAGTTACAGAACACCCACAGTGATCTCCTTGCAGTGGCTTTGTAAATACCACCTATATGTTGATGACTCTCAAATTCATGTCCCCACAATAGAATATCTCAAAATTTATACTCTTACACCCAAACTCTCACTAGACTTCCACACTTGGCTATCTAAACTCTAATACATTCAAAATTTAACCCTAAACATGTCTCATAGCCTCCCTCTTCAGTCTTAGAGTCTTATTCAGAATATTATATTTAAAATAGAAAGTCTTACCTCATCTTAGCATATCTGAATCTTCTGACTTTGTTTTATTTTTTCCAAAGCAGTATCACCTTCTAACATATTCTATAACTTACTTAATTTTTACATTTAATATGTATCTCCTATATTACCTGATGGAATGTAAGCTCCAATAAGACAAGGATGTTTGTTATATTCACTGCTGTATCCCAAGTACACATATATGTGCATTAAATATTTACTAGATAAATGTAAAAACCCACCTACAAAAGTTTCCTATTAATTTAAATAAATTATTTCAAATGTTCTTTGATTTTTAATGTAAAAGTCATGTTACCTATAAATCATGGACATTTTGCTTTTTTTCTCCTTTCCAATTCTTATGCACTCTACCAGTAGTACTTGTCTATATGCACTAAGATCAACAAAATGTGATACCACAAATCGATTAAGAATATCAGTGTAGATGCATGTTATTATATATGAAATACATGCTTATAATACATAATTTAATGAAAAAGCTATCAAGTTATATATAAAGTGTAACTACAAAACAGATTTGTCAAAAGATATGTATATAAAATTTATATGGAACTTGAAAAGACCCCGAATAGCCAGAGGAACACAGAAAAAGAAAACCAAAGTGGGTGGCATCATAATCCCAGATTTAGAACTCTATAAGCTGTAATCATCAAAACACTATGGTACTGGCACAAAAACAGACACATAGATCAAAGGAAAAGAATAGAGAACCCAGAAAGGGACCCCCAACTCTATGGTCAACTAATCTTCGACAAAGCAGAAGAGAATGTCCAATGGAAAAATGACAGTCTCTTCAACAAATGGTGTTGGGAAAATTGGACAGCCACATGCAAAAGAATGAAACTGGACCATTTCCTTACACCACACACAAAAATAGACTCCAAGTGGTTGAAAGACCTCAGTGTGAGACAGGAATCCACCAAAATCCTTGAGGAGAACACAGGCAGAAACCTCTTCAACCTCAGCCACAGAAAATTCTTCCTAGGAACATCACCAAAGGCAAGGGAAGCAAGGGGAAAAAATGGACTATTGGGACTTCATCAAGATTAAAAGGTTTTGCACAGCATAGGAAACAGTCAACAAAACCAAAAGACAACCCAGAGAATGGGAGGAGATATTTACAAATAACGTATCAGATAAAGGGCTAGTATCCAAAATCTATAAAGAACTTATCAAACTCAACACCCATAGAACAAATAATCTAATCAAGTAATGAACAGACATTTCTCCAAAGACATCCAAATGGCCAACAGACACATGAGAAAGTGCTCAACATCACTCTGCATCAGGGAAATACAAATCAAAACCACAGTGAGGTACCACCTCAAACCTGTCAGAATGGTTAAGATTAACCAATCAGGAAATGACAGGCTTTGGCGAGGATGCAGAGAAAGGGGAACCCTCCTACATTGTTGGTGGGAATGCAAGCTGGTGCAGCCACTCTGGAAAACAATATGGAGGTTCCTCAGAAAGTTGAAAATAGAGCTACCCTATGACCCTGCAATCGCACTACTGGGTATCTACCCTAAAGATACAAAGGTAGTGATCTTTAGGGCATGTGCACCTCAATGTTTATAGCAGCAAAGTCCACAATAGCCAAACTATGGAAAGAGCCTAGATGTCCATCAATAGATGAATAGATAAAGAAGATGTGGTCTATATATACAATGGAATAATATGCAGCCATCCAAAAAAATGAAATCTTGCCATTTGCAACTATGTGGATGGAACTAGAGGGTATTATGCTAAGCAAAATAAGTCAATCAGAGGAAGATAATTATCATATGATCTCTCTGATATGAGGAATTTGAGAGGCAGGGCAGGGGGTCATGGGGGGAGGGGAGGGAAAAATGAAACAAGATGGGAGCAGGAGGTAGACAAACCATGAGACTCAATCTCAGGAAACAAACTGAGGGTTACAGTGGGGGGGAGGGTAGGGATAGGGTGGCTGGGTTATGGACATTGGGAAGGGTATGTGCTATGGTGAGTGCTGTGAATTGTGTAAGCCTGATGATTCATAGGCCTGTACCCCTGAGACAAATAATACATTATATATTAATTTAAAAATATGTAGATAGATATATACCCACACGTATTCCTTATTAAGTTTAATACTCTTAAAATCACTATAAAGTCTTTATTATTTTAGGTACACTTTATAGATAAGAAATCTAGGTCCCGAGGTTGTACAGCTTATATGCAGAAAAGTGAGAATTAAAATTCTATTTTTATCCTTCTAAAACACCCAAACTCTACTGCTTCAAATTCTACTTTTGAAATTGGTCATGAAAATGTTTAATTTCCCAGTACAAGAGAGAATGAATTCAATTTTGGGTTTGTTTTTTTTTAATATAAAAGATGGTTCTCCATCCCTTCACTATCAGCACTTTCAGTCTGGATGTATCTTTAGGTTGAAAATGAGTCTCTTGTATACAGCATACAGATGGATCTGGTCTTTTTATCCAATCTGCAGCCCTGTGCTGGTTTATGGGAGCATCTAGGCCATTCACGCTGAGTGTTTCATATAAGGTTCATTTTGCAAATATTCAATGGGTGAATGTATATGTTTCTTTATTATGTTTGTGTGAATTCTCATTAATTCAAGTCAGAAGATCATTCCTGGAATTAAATCTTAAGGAAAACGTAGCAATTAGAAATGCAGACTACTGAAGCTTTAATTTACAAATGTTCTCAGTGACAGATTCCATTGATGAAGTTACAAAAGACAATCGAAAGAATAATTGTTAAATGGAATAACCTGATGGACATTTATCATTTGTTGTGTAGTTGTTCACCAAAATCTGCTCTTCCTTCCTTTTAGTTAGAAAATTTCAGTGAGCACTCCCTGCCTGAATAAAGACTTCCTCAGGATAGCTATGTCACTGACCTGTGGTTAACGGTATGGAGTACAAAGGTGAGCTCTGCAAATTCTAGAGTGGGTCTTCAAAGGGAGAGGATATAACTTCTCTGTCCCTTTCCTCTTTCTTGCTTGCTAGGATCTGAATACACGTGTTGGTCCTAGAGAAGCTGTCCTGGACCAGGCAAATTCTGGCTCTCTAATCCTGGATCACTCACATGTCCTCTCTGTCTCAGTTTCTTAGCTTAAGTAAATAATAGCATTTGTATCCTGGAATGCTGTGAGAGTTGAATATAACACACACACACACACACACACTAGCAAAGTAACTGGTCCTCAAAAAAATTTTATAGCTAGGAGAAAGTGATTGAGGCAAAGTGCTTTTCTATTCTTTAAATCCTAAAAACAAGTATTTATAATCTCATGATGTAGGTACTTAGAAGGCAAGAAGGTAAAAACTGTATTTCTCTACCTCCACCATACAAGTTAAGGACATTCATACACATGACCCCTGAGCAGACTCCTGGAAACCAGGCCACTGCCACATCTTCCCAGTCTCTATCAGGCATTTCTATGGAGTGTTTCTAGCTCTAACCAAAGTCTTTCCATGGACAGAAACTTCCTCTAAGCCCAGAACAAGCATGATAAATACATTTCTAGCTTGTATTCAGTTTAACTATAATGAGATTAATAAAAATAATTTTGGAAGCTTTTAAGATTACCACGCGGAGAAACAATGCATACACATGCGCGCACACACACACACACACACACGTGTGTGTGTGCATATATATGTAAATATATGTATATAAATTATTAATGTATATCTTGGTTACTTACTTGGATATAAATATTTCCAAACTCAGAAACTATGTTAAATGTATAGTTTTTGAGGTTTTTAAAAATAGGAAAACTGGTATGTCAAATTATGCAATGTTTTTTATATTTACTATATTAAAAATACTACCTTCACAGTATCATATTTGCTGTGTGCTATGTATTTTCAGTTTCAAATACATAGTGAGAAGTATCTCCCAGCAGGAGTATAATTAGGCACTGTTATATCAGTTATACATACTTGATTCATTCCTGGGTATGATATACTTTATTTCATTTTAGAAAGCAATTGTTCTGTACTTAAGACCAGTTGCATGTTCCTGTTAAATAACAGGAAGTGAGTTCTTTCACAACTTTATAAATTAGAGAATGTCTGCGCTTTTGAAAAGTCCTAAAGAGCATAATCATCCCAAGGTCATGCTTCAGTTAGAATTATAGTTGGTGAAATTATTAGATAACACATGTTTTTCCTGACTGTTAACAGATTTGATCATCTATTTGATGTGCTAAATTTACTCTGAGATCGCTGTGCACTGTGAGGTGGAAAAGTACAGGGTATAGTAACTGTTCCCTATTTCCCCAAACACTTGCACTGCCATTCACAGAGAGCCAAAAAATTCACTCATATAGATATAGCTGGTATCCCTTAAATACTCAAAGAAATAGAGGAAGTTTTTCATATAGTACTCCAAGGTTTATAACCAATTTTCAAGAAAAAGGAATGATGATCCCAAAATATTTGTTTTAAAACTATATCAGGGCGCCTGGGTGGCTCAGGTGGTTAAGCGTCTGCCTTCAGCTCAGCTCATGATCCCAGGGTCTTGGGATTGAGTCCCCACATGGGGCTCCCTGCTCGGTGGGGAGTCTGCTCCTCCCTCTCCCTCTGCCCTTTCCCCTGGTTGTGCATTCTCTCCCCCTCTCACTCATTCTCTCTCTCAAATAAATAAAATCTTTAAAACAAAATAAAACTCTATTATTCTATAGACAAGAGCAAAAATGACAAACAATAACAGCAATTGATATTTACTATGTGCCTGTCTTAGTAATAAAATATTTATATTAGTAAAGTCATGTAATCTTTACAATAACTTTAAGAAGGAGGTACTATAATTTTTCTCAGAACTAGAAATGGCAAAGCTGAGAATTTTTTCTCAGAGTGAAACATTTATTTTATCCAGAAATTGCATCTCCAGAAAGTTCCACATTTGCAGCCTAGTCAAAAAAGTTGGTAATTTGGTTTTTTGGTTAATTTTATTTAAGTTACATTTTGAGGGATGAAGTTTATTATATCCTGGCTTAGATGTACAAGAGGATTGAAACTGATGTGTTTTTCTGAGAACTGGTATGGGAAAAGGGACAGAAATAGAGATAGATCACCTTATTTTTCACTGTAAGATCCCCTTAGTTCTTTTTGTAATCAAAGTAATATAATTACCAAAGGCATAGTCTTAAAGGCACAGGGATTATGTGAGAATTATTTGGATAAGGTATGGTTTCAAGAGTATGAAATTTCAAGTCAAATTATAAAATTCAAGCTAATTTAATATATGAGTATATATAATTAATATATAAGTAAATTTTTCAAATAGTTAAATTTCAAATATCTAAAAACCTAAGACCATTACAATATTATTATTCTATATTTCATTAGCTGATTTAAAGTACAAAGGATCATTATCCTTCAAAGTTGTTTATAATTTTCCTCAATTAAATAAGATGCATTCTGATTTGGATGTAATGGCTAAACATTCAAATATTTCCATGGTATTCACATTATATGCAAAATTCAAAGAGAAAAATAAAGTAATAAAATAAAAGATAGCTAAAATAGTGGACTCCAAGGAAGTAATGAACTTTGGTTTTATGTACTTTTCAATTCTTTGCTGAGATGTAGCACATAAACCCAGTTACTATAAATAAAATATAAATGACTCTCAGTGAGAATATCAATTTACCATAATATTATACCTAAGATATTTTCTAAACTAGCCCAGACAGCCACAAATTCTTCCTACAAAATAAACTAAAAGATGCATTCTGAATTGTCAAAAAGTTGGAAAATACTCAAATAGAAACACTTTAGAATAGTTAATGGTTTTTATTATTACTAAAAAAATACATTCTCCTTCTGGGAAATCTAGAAAATGTAACAAAATATTACAATAAAAGTATTAAACTTCCAAATCCTTGACCCACAGATATACACTTTTAGCATTTTGATAAAATGAAACATTACAAAATAGAGACCATATATATATATGGAACATGTATATGCGCACCTAACATTTCATCATTACCACTTCCTCAAGGAAATGGATTTACTTTAACGTTTTTATTATTAATGTTGAAAATTTAGTTTTCTCAATGTTTGTAATTAGACTTCAAATAAATATATTGTTTTCATTACTTTGTTTTGTATCTGTGTTTTATTAATTCATGTTTTATGTGAATTTATAAAGTCATTATCTTGACTTAATCCCCCAAGGACAAATAATCTGTTATAACCATATAAAACATTACATGTACATAGTTACTCAAATATATATGTTTTATTTTTATTTTGAAACTAAATCTTGAGAATGACTTTATCACTTCACATAAAATATTTTGGTTACTTTTACATACTAATATAGAAAGTACGTGTATTTAAATCACAAATACAATTCTGTATTTTGTAATCCTATTTCCATGTTCATCCTGCTTTTGTGGTTAGCATTACATTAAAATATTTGCAATAATAATTTATGTGTACACTTTAAGTAGCTCAGAAGATAACAATTTTATCATCCTCTAATCCTTAAGAAATCCCCTTTACAGTGGCTAAACACAATAGTGATTATTCTCTCAAATGAACAAAAAACATCATGTACTAATGGTTATATCAAGATAACAAAATAAGTCATCTGAGAACAACAATATGAATATCTTGAAATGAAAGATATATAGTATAAAAGTTACTCTTAAATACAGAACTGAATTCTCTGGAAAATAAGTAAAGTCATCTGAACCTCCAAATCAAGAGGTAGCTGAAATACAGTGACAGCGCATAAGCTAGGGGCTCTGGAAAGCTGAAATTGTAACTAAAGTTACAGTATAAAGCCAGGAATCTTGGAAAAGCTACCGCACAAGGGAGAGGATGGGCTCAGAAAAAATTCCACCAGCCCAGAGTGAGTAGAAGGAAGTTTGTTTGCCTTGACAAGGATCATGAGTGGAAAAAAAAAAAGGAATCTCCTGCAAATATATGCCACTTATGCTTTCTGAAAACTCTGAGAAATTAACCAAAAATCAGTTACTTTCAACAAAAGTAAAAGATTATTTGCTACAGTAGGAAACATTCTCAAACACATTTTGCTTCATTTCCATATATAAAATCTTCTTTATAAGGCTCCTAAAAGAGAATTCAAACTTCAAATTAATATTTACATGAGCAAATAACGTACCAGGTAAGGTATGCTGCAGATCAACCCAAGAATGGATATCTGAGAACTTCAGTTAATGAAATTTTAATTGACATTTTAAAAATGGAAATATAAAATGAGTAAAGGCACAAAAAGAAAGGGGAAGTCATATTAGAAAACCAGGTAACTTTTGAAATAAAAACGTAATTTTTAAACTAGATAGCCAATATCATAAAAATGTTTATGTAATGAAGGGTCAATCTGAGAACATTGCAAAGAAGACAGCATAGGGAAATGAATAAGAAATGAATAAGCACAGGTAGAAGGTCATAAGACAAAAACATAAAAACCTCTAACCAATATCTACTTGGACTCTCCCTCTGCCTCTCCCTGTTCATGTTCTCTCTCTAAAAAAAAAATAAAATTTAAAATTTAAAAAATTTAAAAAATTTAAAATTCATTGACAAGACTTGTATCAAGATTACCACCTATTATTTTTCTAGGAATTTAATGGTTTTAGGTCTTCTGTTCAATGTCTAATTTATTTTGAGTTTATTTTTGTGTATGGTATAAGACAGTGGTCTAGTTTCATTCTTTTGCATGTGGATGTCCACTTTCCCCAGCACCATTTATTAAAGAAACTGTCCTTTCCCTATTATATATGCTTGGCTCCTTTGCTGTAAATTAATTGATTACAGATGTGTGGGTTTTTTCTAGAAAGACAAAATTTACCAAAACTACCTCATGAATCCATAAATATTAAATAAGTTTAATTACGGGGGATTGAGAGTAGGAGAAAAGAATTGTATTACAGAATGGCTAAAGACTGTACTTGAAGAAAAAATAGATAATTCTGCTTCATATCTCTAATGAACTCCTGTTTGATAAACTGATGATGCATGTGTGAAGCAAGATTGAAAACTATGGGTTATGGACATTGGGGAGGGTTTGTGCTTTGGTGAATGCTGTGAAAGATGTAAGCCTGATGATTCACAGACCTGTACCCCTTGGGCAAAGAATAAAAATAAAATTAAAAAAAAAAAGAAAACTATATAAATCTAAATACAGAATAATAACTAATTCTTTTTTTTTTTAAAGATTTTATCTATCNTTAAAAAAAAAAAGAAAACTATATAAATCTAAATACAGAATAATAACTAATTCTTTTTTTTTAAAAGATTTTATCTATCTATTTCACAGAGAGAGAGAGAGATCACAAGGAGGCAGAGAGGCAGGCAGAGAGAGAGAGGGGGAAGCAGGCTCCCCGCTGAGCAGGGAGCCCGATGCGGGCCTCGATCCCAGGACCCTGAGATCATGACCTGAGCCGAAAGCAGAGGCTTTAACCCACTGAGCCACCCAGGCGCCCTAATAACTAATTCTTGGAAGAAATGTTGACTGAGGTCCTGCTCGTTGTGCTCTGCATGAGCCATGGGCCACCATTTCACTCAGACTTCAGTGTAAATGCTGCGTGTTAGGGTTGTACAGTCCACGACATGAAAAAATCATATGCAAAGGCCCTGGGAAGCATAACTGTGATGCTTTATTCCCCAAATATTTAGGTGTTGAAATAAGTGGGGAGAAATTCTAACTTGAGTACACAGATGATCATATTCAAGTTCTTTATTCTCTTCTACATGCTTGATATATAAAATTTTAAATAAAAGAAACAACATACAGATTCACTGTTTCTGCAATAGAAGGAAGTATCTATTACCAATGTCAGAGATGTGTCTTTCCGTTTCTAAAAGGTTCTAAGTCAAGAACTTTTTAAAATGTAAATAACACTGTAATACTTCTATTAATAAAATAAATAAAAGAATGATGGTTAATTCTTAAGCTTTTATTTAAGCCATTAATTTTATTATTCTGCTATCTACAGTAAGCCTCAATTTGCCCTTATTTAAATTCAAGAGTCTGACTAGCTGATCTCTTCTATTCTATTTAAATTAAACCTTCTCCAGTTTTATGATTTGCAATTCAAAACTGATAACTCCGCTTTAGCTATACAAATATAGGATTCATTTCTTACATAAAAGGCTACTGAGTTATATTAACATTGCATTTTACTAAGCAATTTAACCAGGTATATAAATTCCTTTTGTAAATATCTCATCAATTAAAAAAAAATACACAATATTGCTTCTTTGTGAATTTGGTAAGACATTTTTGGAGGATATTTGAATCAATGTTTCCATCATATTCTGAAAATTCAGCATGATAAATCATGTAGTACTTGTAGTTCTAAATCTTGTAGTTCTAAACTGACATATTTTCTACTAGGTCATTTTGTTTAACTTCAAACATCATAGGTTATTTTGTAAGGAAGGAATAAAAGCAATTTTCTTTTAAAGTGAACTGAGGGCGCCTGGGTGGCTCAGTGGGTTAAGGCCTCTGCTTTCGGCTCAGGTCATGATCTCAGTGTCCTGGGATCGAGGCCCGCATCGGGCTCTCTGCTCAGCGGGGAGCCTGCTTCCTCCTCTCCCTGTCTCTGCCTGCCTCTCTGCCTACTTGTGGTCTCTCTCTCTGTGTCAAATAAATAAATAAAATCTTTAAAAAAAAAAATAAAAAAAATAAAGTGAACTGAAACCTGATTGAAAAAAGAATCGTTCTTCTGTCAAACTATAATCTATCGTTTCAGTTAGAGAGAAATCACACACAGTAAAGAGTATAAGTGTGCTCCATGAAATTATTATGACAAGAAGAAATGCCAAAATAATAGGATTGAAATTGTTGTCTCTTCTTCAAGAATGATGTGAACTCCAAAATGACTTGACATTTTCATGTCAAACTGTGAAGTACTTGAGTTGCAATGTACTTTAGTACCATATACAAATTAAAATGAGTCTTTGTACTTAAAAAACCTAATGAACATTGGAATTTTATCCATATTAATATGCTTCTTTGCTGACCTTCAAGTATTCTTTTCATTTTTTCTAGGAAAGTACAATAGTCTACTATTCAGGAAAGATCTGTATAAATTACAGCATAAAGTGAATATAATTGAAAACTGTTACTTTGTTTTCATCATAACCATATTCTTGTGTAGAAAATGTTATTGTAAGGGGATATTGAATGTTTTTATTCTGTACACTTTTCTAGTTTCTATAGGTATACAATGAAATAAATGTATATAAAAATGTATAAAATAAAATGAATATAAAACAACCCTACTCTTATGCTACTAACCTAGTTGTGGAGACAACTTAGGAGCACACAGGGAAGAGAGGGATGTGGAGGAATGGAGAGAGATTGATTGTTGTGCATAGTTGTGGTTGAAAAGGCCTCCCCAGAAGAGCTGACACTTAATGTAGACAGTGAAGCATGAGCCTGACAGGGCTTTCCCATATTGCAGGAATTGATATGCATATATGAGAAAGTTATGGATTAAATTATCACTTAAAAATATTAACTGGGACCCTCCTAGAAAACACCATAGACATTCCTTCTTGAAGCTGAATTTTAGCGAGGTGGGGGGCAGGGAACAGTCATTATGAATTAGTTCCCTCTTTTACTGAAAACAATGAACACTGCTGGTTTTTAAATGTACAGTTTTTTAAGAACATAAAAAATTTGCAAAGGTAGTAAAGGACATGTCAAAACAAAAGGGAAAGGAGGTCCCATATAAGTCTATGGAGAGTAGGAACACTGAAGTTACACAGTGCAAGATATATCTACTCAGGAGAAGTTGGGTTCAGTTTTGGAGTCTGGTAGAAGGAAACAGATATCTGACGCCAGGGCCTGATCAAATCACACAGCCTTAGAAGTGACCTCCCGATTTAACTTGAGATGCCCACAGTGTAAGCCTGAAACAAAAGGAAATCAGCAATCTAACATACCCTGAAGCATCATATCCACACTGGTGTAATCACCATGGTTTATCAAACAAGACAAAAAAGTGAAAACACGACAAAAATAACAGTAAACAGGAGAGACCCAGTAAAGATAAAATGTTTACAATTCTTTCTTTGAGGGGGTGGTATTGTTAGGGTTTGGTTTACTTTAGACTTAATTAGTTTTGTACACATTTTGTAATGTCTATGTATGAACTGTTTTTATACACAAGATTTCTGACACCAATGAGTGGGTTTTTCCCATACTAATAACCAATTCTCCAACTCTCTGAACACTATGTGTGTACAATTCAATTAAATTCTGACACCAACTACTGGAGTTAAGGTAAAGGCCACACAGGTAGGGACTCAGACCCACAAGACTGTCCCCAGCTTCAGATGTCAATCACAAGTCCTGGGCCTCTCCTACTTCTTACTGATCAGCTGTAAACTGGGGGATTTCACAACACCTCCTCAGTTCAATAACTTGTTAGAACACCTCACAAAACTCAGGAAGACTCTTTATTCACTATCCCTGGCTTATTATTAAAAATATAACCCAGGAACAGCCAAATCCAAGAAAGAAGCATAGGGATACATAAGGAAAGGGGCACAAAATTCCCATCCTCTCTCTAGGTGTGCACTTCAGTATGCTTGCTAACCTGGAAGCTCTCCAAATATCACTTTTCAGGGTTTTTATGGAAGTGCCATTATATAGCCATGATAGATTAAATCATTGGCCATGGATGATTAACTAAATATCAGAGATCTAGGGCCTGGTTGGTGCTTCTAACAACCAGGTCCCATCTTGAAGATATGGAGGGGCCCACTGAGAGTCACCTTATTAGCATAAACTCAGATATGGCTGAAAGTCTTATGCATAACAAGAGCTACTCCTATCACTTATGAAATTCTGAGGGCTTTAGGAGCTCTGTGTCTGGAATGAGGGACCAAAGACAAGTATAGAGGTATTATTACATCTCACTATTATACTATAACAACTAAATGAAAGAGTACTTTCAAGATTTTTAAAAAAATATAAGTACAAAAAAATCTTAAAAGTAACATAAAAGAGAAAAAATTGAAATAGAACAGGTGGAACGAATAGAAAACAAAAACTAAATCAGTGAATATACAACTAACATGACTAATGATATTAATGAATGGAATAAATACACTAATTAGGACAGCAATATTTGAGATTGGATTTAAAAGTCCAACTGTAAATTGTTTACAAGATACAAATGTAAAATATGAGAATATAGAATGACTGAAAGCAAGTAGATGAATAAAGAGACAGTATGTAAATACTAAGCAAAAGAAAGCTGATGTAGATATATTATCAGAAAAAATAGACTTAAAAAAATAGACTTTAAGATAATATAGTATTAATAGAAATTAACAGAATTATTTAATATTTTTGCTTATTTTCTTGTCCTATTTTTCTGTCACATACTGAATGAAGTATATTAAAGATTTTACTGTTTTTGAGATTTTTCTCTCTGTGGTTATGAAAATTTTTATTTTTACACTCCTAGGCTATGGTTTTAGATGAATAGAGTTTAAAATTATTATTAGTTCTTGGTAAATTAAATTTTTTTAATTATGAACTAATCCTCATTATTTTCTGTTAATGTTTTTTACCTTAAAGGCTATTTTGTACAATACTAACATTTTGCATGTTATGTCTTTATCCATTCACATACTTTGTCATTCATATGCAAATAGTGCAATACATATGCAACTAGAATCAAAATAGAAAAGGGGATAGAGAATAAAGAAAGAATATTAGGTACATAACAGAATAGTTTCTAAATTCAGTGATACAGAGAAAGTTAGCATGACCTCTGTGCAAGGATGACATGCAAATTCATGAACCACTCCATATTAAAAAAAAAGAAAAAGAAAAATATTTTCCAAAAAAAATATTTTCCAAATGTAGTTCAAAAAACAAAATTAAATAATTATCCCAACTAGGATAATTATTTATGAATAAATTTGAATGCCAATCAAGATAATTATAATGAAAACCTCACTGGATACATTACATCAAACTAAGGAAAACCAGATATAAAGAGAAAAATGTTGAAAGGAGACAATAAAAAGATACATTGCATATAAGAGAACAATGATATGAATTACTGTTGATTTCTCATTAGAAAAAAAAGGAGGTAAAGGATAATGGAATGTCATCTACAAAATTCTTTAAAGTAATCTCTTAACCAAAAATTTCTATATCCAGTGAAAATATACATTAAAGATAAGAATGAGGGGTGCCTGGGTGGCTCAGTTGGTTAGGTGAGTGCCTTCAGCTCAGGTCATGATCCTGGAGTCCCAGGATCACGTCCTGCATCAGGCTCCCTGCTTAGCAGCGAGTCTGCTTCTTCTTCTAACCCTCTCCCATCATGCTCTCTCTCTCTCTGTCTCTCTCTCTCAAATAAATAGATAAAATCTCAAAAAAAAAAAGGTAAGAATGAAATGCAGAAATTTCACAGAAATACAAAAGTTAGTTAGGATAAGACAATATGTTTTGCTATTGCCACAGCTACCTATCTCCATTGTTTAGGATGAAATAAAAAGTGAAAATCTCACATAATTTCCTAAGTCACAAGGGGAAAAAAATTAGCCTAGATTAAGACTTGGCATGATTTCTACAATAACCTTCTACAAATTACTGTTTTAGGGAAAACTCAATGGATTCAAAGATGAGTATTATTTTAAAAAGGAAGAGATGATTTGAAATATGCTATCCAAAATTTAAAAAAAAGAGGCAATGCAAAAGATTAATATCAGACTATTTATCACAAAAATGTTACTGTAAATTGTGACTGAATAATCGAAATGACCATAAATGGTGGAGGGGAACATATGAAATAATCATTTATGTATTTAAATACATAGAAAGCACAAAGCAGAAACACAAATGCCCTGAAAAGAGGTATGCATAAGAAACTGAATATAAGGGGCACCTGGGTGGCTCAGTCATTAAGCGTCTGCCTTCGGCTCAGGTCATGATCCCAGGGTCCTGGGATCGAGCCCCACATCGGGGTCCCTACTCAGCGGGGAATAGCTTCTCCCTCTCCCACTCCCCTGCCTGTGTTCCCTCTCTCGCTGTGTCTCTCTCTATCAAATAAATAAACAAAATCTTAAAAAAAACAAAAACAAAAACAAAACTGAATATGAGCTACCAGAGTTCAGGAAAGTTTGAGAAGAAAAAAAAATTTTAATATAAATGATGGCAAAATTAGAAGCATCATAAGAAAGACGAGACAATGTGAAAAAATACAAGAAAGACAGAGAATAAAAATAATAAATCTGGGAACAATAAGATGGAAATATATGAATAATTGTTAAAATTTGGGGAAAAATACAGATATGAAGGAAAGAAAATGGAGATCTAACATGTATATACAAATGTGGCCCTCAAGGGCGCCTGGGTGGCTCAGTGGGTTAAAGCCTCTGCTTTCGGCTCAGGTCATGATCTCAGGGTCCTGGGATCGAGGCCCACATCGGGCTCCCTGCTCGGCGGGGAGCCTGCTTCCCCCTCTCTCTCTCTCTGCCTGCCTCTCTACCTCCTTGTGATCTCTCTCCCTCTGTGAAATAAATAAATAAAGTCTTTAAAAAAAAATGTGGCCCTCAAGTTGAGCGTGGGGATAAAATACTGGAATTAAACATTTTTTCTAAAATATAATTTAAAAAACTTATTTTGTCTCAGAGTTTTATTAGGTTTATCATTTATAGCTTGCAGAATGTGCTTTATTTCTGAAATAAAATTTAAAAAGAATTGTTGGAAAATAAGAGTGCTGTTTTAGAAAAAAGATAATATTGTATGTGTATATTAAAATTATATACTGAAAATTAGGTGGAATGTCTATACATCCTTATTCACTTGAGATACAGTTGAGTTGAAATCCATGTCCTGGTATAGTTATTAGTAGCATCTGACTCTCACTCTGAAGTGCTCCAGTGTGGACAAAAAATTGAAAATAAATAGAAAAACAGGTAGTTGAGATCCTGATAAAACTTAAAAATGTTGTTCCCATGAGTCCCACTTTGTAGAATTTTTATAGAATCTATGGGATAAATTTCTAACAACAACAAAAAAGATAATATACAGCAAAAGGACTTACATGTGATTATGAATTTACTTAAAATAAAGAGGATGGATTAATAAGAGTATATATATTTTATATTCTTTGACAAGGTAGAAATTTATAAAACTAATAAAAATTAGATGTGGAACAGGAAAGGGTATCGTAGGAGTTCTGAGTTTCATATCCAAGGTATCAAAATACATCTATATAATTGATATTTTAATTCTTAGAACTAAGAATCAATTGAGAAATATCATTAATCAAAATGTATAAAGAAGGGAAAGGAAGAGAAAATGAATTATACTATTTTTATCACTGATCGTAGTAGGAAATTCATAGTAGAAAATAAATATGTGAAAGTGTATGTGTTTTATAAAGTAACAGCTGAAAAAGAAAGTACTAAAAAGTCACATTCTTTCTAACTATAAAAAGAAATAAATAGGGAAACAGGAAATAAATCACAAGGCTATTAAAGAGGGGAAAACAATACTAACATATGATAAAACAAATACTGAGTTTGATAATTACTGTAAACTGACTCAATTTGTGTACTAAAAGAAAAAATAATTAAATTGAATTCCAAAGCAAAATTTAATACCATGCTGTGACAAAATAAACATAGTTAAAAAATCCAGAGATAAAAAGGAGGACAACAACAATACCAACAAAATGAAACCAGGGTCACATTCTTAATAAAACACAAATTAAATCCAGGCCTTTGAAATGTGACAAAGGATGGCACTTTGTTATGAAGATACAAGTTATTAATATCTATGCACCAAATAACTCAACATGAATTTTCATAAATCCAAACATATAAATCAATTCCCCAAAAAATCAAAAAAGGAGACAAATATACTGAAGATACATATATACATATAAAAGAAAATATCCATTTTTTAAAAGATTTTATTTATTTATTTGAGAGAGAGCATGAGTGGGGAGAGGAGCAGAGAGAGAGTGAGAAGCAGACTCCTCGCTGAGTGAGGACTTGGGACTCAACTCCAGGACCCTGAGATCCTGACCTGATCCAAAGGCAAACACTTAACCAACTGAGCCACCTAGGTGCCCCCCAAAATATCAATGGTTTTAAAACACATATGCTTCAAATTTTTATATGAACATATAATTTGCTGCAGCAATTCCATTTCCAGAAATATATCCCAGTAACATGTTTGTAGTTGTTCACAAAAGCTATTCAGTACAGCATTTTTATACTGGCAAAAGACTGGAAGCAACCTAGTACAGGACAGGGTAAGTAAAATTTGGTATTTTCATACAATGAGACATTACTTAGCCTTTAAAATCAGAGACATATTCACTAAACACAGAATGAGCTCAGGACATACGTATATACATAAACACACATGTGTGTGTGTATGTACACGTGTGTATATATTCATAAATGTGTATATATATACATACACACATATATTAAACATATATATTTGTGTGTATTTAAACAAAAAAGATTGAGAATCAAGTGATAGACTAGTGTACAATATGTCTTATTTTCTGGGTATGTGAAGGCTACATTTTTTTTAGGAGGGCCATACTGCCCAGTTCTCTAGCTGTTTCAGTACCACATGACTAGGTATGGTCAAGGGCTGTGAGCATAAGAGACATAGGTCACCTTAACTGCTTCTGAGTGACTTAATTGAGGCCCTTAATCATTCATGAATGATTTCCTCTTCTACTCTTCTGCTCTGCAGTGGAGGACAGAGACTGTGTTCCATTTGAAACCCAAGGGAAAAGACTGTCAGCCCAGGTGACTGAGCAAATGGACACAGTAGAGCCCTGGGGCTCTCCACTTCCTATCTGTCAACAACAGACTGGGGGTAAACTGCAACCAGGAAATAAGTTTCTTTAGTTAAACCACTGATATTCCAGGGTCGATTTCCTAATGAAGTTTACTTAGTCTAGAATATGTTAACATGGTACAGAGCAGTGTAGGCAGTGCAATCATTTGTATAGAAAAGGAATGAGTCTATTTATCAACAAACCTGATGACAGTGCTGATAAGAAGGGTAAATGGAGAACTGAAGATCAGGAATCAGGAAGGTCTGTATATGCATTTGTACTGTCTGAACCATTTCTAAGTAAATCAAATATATGTGTATGCTATCTGTGTACAGATATGTCTTCTTAGGTGAGAGAAAAAGCCGGAGAATTTAATTATCTGTTAAGTGGATAAAATAACTATGGATCCTAAAATATTAGTGTATCTGTACTGGTCTTGTATGTGGTTCACACAAACAATAAACATGAAATTACTAAAAAGCACTACACTATTGCAGGCAAAATTGGGAGGAGTTTGATATTACATAGAAAGCATTACAGTTTCCAGATTTATATCCAATGAAAAATATTCACCTGATATGGAAGTCAAAAGTGAAATTTTTGGTCAAAAGTAGTTTTAGAACCTCTCCAAATACAAAGAATGCAAAATGTTGAATTGGAGAAACAAAATGCAAAAAATTAGGCATAAATCTGAAATATTAAAGCAAAAATGACAGATAAGATGCATCGAAAAGTAACCCCATAGGTATTATGCACAAGACGTTTATTATTTTACTGACTAAAATAGGGATATAAAGCATCCTTAATAAGATCAAGAGTTAATGCCACAAGTGAATTATGGATGAAAATGACAAACTCAGTAAACAATAATAGAGAAAGCAATCAATCTGGTGTAGAAAATTAGAATCAAGAATTTCAGCCTATGATCAGGAAAATCCAACAAACATGGAAAGATAAATGTAGATCAAGCCAGAACAAAGATAGGTTTTCGTCATAAAAATATCACTACCTGAAATGTTATTATGCAATCATTTGTCTATATGTTTATTTCTTATCTTCCTACATAAGATATAAGCTCCAAGAGTATAAGACTAGAGTTTATAATTCTCACAAATGAATTTTTATCCCGTAGAATAGTATCTAGCATATAAAAGTAACTCAATAAAAATTTCCAAATTAAAACCATTATCTTAATTTTTTTCCAGTTACTTGGCAAAAAGGAATTCAAAGTTTATTACATATGCACTGGATTACTGAGGAATTAAATTCATTGTCTATGAATGTCATAAATGTAAAATATTATAGATGATAATGTATATGTCTTATAACAGTATATCACACACACACGTATATATTGGCTAAAAGAAGGTCTATATTTTTATCCAATTCTCAATATTAACTGAGACTCAGATTCATTCTTTATCAGTTTAAATCACTCTCAAAGTGTTTTTTAGTCATTTTTTAATTAATTCTGTAATTTACAGAACTCCTTTAGGATACAAATGGCCCATTTCTGAGTATTAGAATTAATGTTCTAGTGCCCCAAATGGGAAAAAAACATATTTATAAACTTTCACACTGTTCCAATGTATCTAAGAGACTAGAAAGTAATGACTTGTCAACATAAAGCATGTACCAAGCAATTGCTTATTTAGATGTGTGTAAAATTTGAAAAATTGAAATAACAAAGCCATGTTAAGATTCTGAAAAAAAAAAAAAGAAAAAGGAGGATCCTAAATAAAGAGAAACATTCTTGTTTAAACTTGAGATGTTACCCATATAACGAATTTTAACCTTGACCAAAATATGTCAAAACCATAATCACGAATATGAATTTTTAAAAGTCTAAAAAATCTTTTGCAATGAAAATCACTGGCTACCCATCACTCACACTACAAGGAAAAGAACTATTTCTAAATTCTATCCAAGATCACAAATCTTTGTAGTACCTCTTTTTTACATATAAAGAGATACCAAAAAATCACTCAATATTTTAATAATGACTTTCTTATAAAACAAAGGCTAGAAATTAACAAATAGTGAAACAAGCTAGAACAAAACAGAGTCAATGCAGAAAAAAGGGAAAATTAAAGTTATTAAATTTAAACTAATATATTTAGAGGGGAAAAAATTCTTCTTTAAGACTATGCAGCTCTGAAGAAAAAACAAGCTATAGAAAGTTATAATCTATAACAACAGCAACCAGAGAATAAATAAAAGCCCTCAGAAATTTAAAATAAAATTACCAAAAGCAAACAAGTGAAACAACAAAGTGTGGGGAAATAAAACAGAAAGTAGAATTCATATGGCACATTTGGTTAGGGGGAGGGGGACAAATTCAGGAAAGCAACTGAAAATTAGACCCAGGGTAGAGAGGGGAATTCTAGGTTCCTTCCATCTACTTTCCTTCTTCATCAGCCAATGTAAATATTCCAGGGTCTATTCCTATCCAGATTATCAGTTCTAGACTCTAGTGTGTCACTTTACTTTTTTTTTTTTTTAGTTCTCCAGAATTCCAAATATTAGATTTGGATCACAAATTGGAGATGACTCCACTATTAACAGATTTGGAATCCTAGTTATAATGAGAGCCCTAAAAACATTAGGGCCCAAACCCTAAATATTCTGTTCTTCAAATTTGTCAAATAGTTTTAATAAACTGAGAGGTAGGACCATCAGTTTGATCTGATAGTTTGCTGACTCATTCTGGTGGCTAAATATATCCAACAGCAACCATGAAAGTTGCCAGAATATATCTGAATTAGTTGTTGAAGTACTTGGTAAAAATTCCTAAAATGGGCGCCTGGGTGGCTCAGTGGGTTAAAGCCTCTGCTTTCGGCTCAGGTCATGATCTCAGGGTCCTGGGATCGAGGCCCGCATCGGGCTCCCTGCTCAGTGGGGAGCCTGCTTCCCCCCCTCTATCTCTGCCTGCCTCTCTGCCTCCTTGTGATCTCTCTCCCTCTGTGAAATAAATAAATAAATAAATAAATCTTTTAAAAAAAAATTCCTAAAATGTGGTTATCTGACTTTAATCAAATTAAGTCATTTTAGGTTTTTGAAGCAAAAGTGTACTTAAATATCACCACTGCAGCTTTTAAATAAAGCTTAGATAAGGTAATGTATATAAAAGCACCTAGAATAATGTCTGAAACATATTAAAAGGCCACGATCCCAGTGTTTCCTTTCTTTTCTAGTGTTCCTAATCTGAATATATACTAACGTATTAACATCTTTCAAGGACAGTATCCAGAACAGAACTAGATACAGTTTTCCACCTGAGATCTTATGCCTGAACGGACTTACCTTCATTAACTTGGAATGCATATATAAATATAACTACAAACATAGCCATAATACATATTATATACATAATACATGGTATATAATATGTATGATAGATACACAATAAATCATGTGTGTATATATATACATACATATATATTTTTTAAACATTCTAAGATTTTTAGCAGCTCCAGCACTTTGTTCATATTGCTTATATAAGTGTTCGTTAAGTCTTTTCTTTATAGACTGAAGGCAGACCCAGGTATTTTTTTTAAGACTGCTCTTGTGTAACTTATCTCACCTAAAAAAAAAAATTAAAAAGTAGCACCAAATATTTTCAAATTTAAAAATAATCATCATTACAAAGAATCGAGATTAGAAATAAAGGAACTTGAGGGGCAGGGTGGGGGGTCGTGGGGGGTAGGGAGGGAAAAATAATG
>LNAC01001072.1:185838-340073 GCA_002007465.1 Ailurus styani
CCCCCCAGTAAACTTCAGGTTGTTTTGTGAGATTAAGAGTCTATTATGATCTGTCTCCTTCCCAATTTCATATTGTTTCATTTTTTTCCCTCCCTATCCCCCCGACCCCCCGCCCTGCCCCTCAAGTTCCTCATATAAGAAAGGTCATTTTATAATTGTCTTTCTCTGATTGACGTATTTCGCTTAGCATAATACCCTCTAGTTCCATCCATGTAATTGCAAATGGCAAGATTTAGTTTCTTTTGATGGATGCATAGTATTCCATTGTATATATAGACCACATCTTCCTTATCCATTCATCTGTTGATGGACACCTAGGTTCCTTCCATAGTTTGGCTATTGTGGACATTGCTGCTATAAACATTTGGGTGCATGTGCCCCTGAGGATCACTCCCTTTGTATCTTTAGGGTAAATACCCAGTAGTGTGATTGATGGGTCATCGGGTGACTCTATTTTCAACTTTTTGAGGAACCTCCATACTGTTTTCCAGAGTGGCTGCACCAGCTTGCATTCCCACCAAGAGCGTAGGAGGGTTCCCCTTTCACTGCATCCTCACTAACATCTGTCGTTTCCTGACTTGTTGATTTTAGCCATTCTGACTGGTGTGAGGTGGTATCTCACTGTGGTTTTGATTTGTATTTCCCTGATGCCCAGTGATGTTGAGCACTTTCTCATGTGTCTGCTGGCCATTTGGATGTCTTCTTTGGAGAAATGTCTGTTCATGTCTTCTGCCCATTTCTTGACTGGGTTATTTGTTTTATGGGTGTTGAGTTTGAGAAGCTCTTTATAGATTTTGGATACTAGCCCTTTATCTGATATGTCATTTGCAAATATCTTCTCCCATTCTGTCAGTTGTCTTTTGGTTTTGTTGACTGTTTCCTTTGCTGTGCAAAAGCTTTTAATCTTGATGAAGTCCCAATAGTTCATTTTTGCCCTTGCTTCCCTTGCCTTTGGTGATGTTCCTAGGAAGAAGTTGCTGTGGCTGAGGTTGAAGAGGTTTCTGCCTGTATTCTCCTCAAGGATTTTGATGGATTCCTGACTCACACTGAGGCCTTTCATCCATTTTGAGTCTATTTTTTTGTGTGGTGTAAAGAAATGGTCCAGTTTCATTCTTTTGTACGTGGCTGTCCAATTTTCCCAATACCATTTGTTGAAGAGACTGTCTTTTTTCCCTTGGACATTCTTTCCTGCTTTGTCGAATATTAGTTGACAAGAGATTTGAGGGTCCATTTCTGGGGTCTCTATTCTGTTCCACTGATCTATGTGTCTGTTTTTGTGCCAGTACCATACTGTCTTGATGATGACAGCTTTGTAATAGAGCTTGAAGTCTGGAATTGTGATGCCGCCAACTTTGCTTTTTTTTTTTTTAACATTCCTTTGGCTATTTGGAGTCTTTTCTGGTTCCATATAAATTTTAGGATTATTTGTTCCATTTCTTTGAAATAAATTGCTAGTATTTGATGGGGATTGCATTAAATGTGTAGATTGCTCTAGGTTGCATAGACATCTTCACAATATTTGTTCTTCCGATCCATGAGCATGGAATGTTTTTCCACTTCTTTGTGTCTTCCTCAATTTCTTTCATGAGTACTTCATAGTTATCGGAGTACAGATTCTTTGCCTCTTTGGTTAGATTTATTCCTAGGCATCTTATTGTTTTGGGTGCAGTTGTAAATGGGATCGACTCCTTAATTTATTTCTTCTCTTTTGTTGTCGGTATATACAAATGCAACTGATTTCTGTGCATTGATTTTATATCCTGACACTTAATTCCTGTATGAGTTCTAGCAGTTTTGGAGTGGAGTCCTTTGGGTTTTCCACATAAAGTATCATTTCATCTTCAAAGAGTGAGAGTTTGACTTCTTCTTTGCTGATTTGGATGCCTTTTATTTCTTTTTGTTGTCTGATTGCTGAGGCTAGGACTTCTAGTACTATGTTGAATAGCACTGGTGATAGTGGAAAGCCCTGCTGTGTTCCTGACTTTAGGAGAAAAGCTCTGTTTTTCTCCATTGAGAATGATATTCTCTGTGTGTTTTTCATAGATGGCTTTGATGATATTGAGGATTGTACCCTCTATGCCTACACTGTGAAGAGTTTTGATCAAGAAAGGGTGCTGTACTTTGTCAAATGCTTTTTCAGCATCTATTGAGAGGATCATATGGTTCTTGTTATTTCTTTTATTAATGTCTTGTATCACATTGATTGATTTGCAAATGTTAAACCATCCTTGCAGTCTGGGAATAAATCTCACTTGTTCGAGGTGGATAATTCTTATAATGTGCTGTTGGATCCTATTGACTAGTATTTTATTGAGGACTTGTGGATCCATGTTCATCAAAGATATTGGTCTGTAATTTTCCTTTTTGATGGGGTCTTTGCCTAGTTTTGGGATCAAGGTAACGCTGGCCTCATAAAATGAGGTCAGAAGTTTCCCATCCATTCTATTTTTGGGACCAGGGTCAGAAGAATAGGTATTAATTCTTCTTTAAATATTTGGTAGAATTCCCCTGGGAAGCCCTCTGGCCCTGGGCTTGTTTGTTGGGAGATTTTTGATGACTGCTTCAATCTCTTCATTGGTTATGGGTCTATTCAGGTCTTCAATTTCTTCCTGGTTCAATTAATTCTTCTTTAAATATTTGGTAGAATTCCCCTGGGAAGCCCTCTGGCCCTGGGCGCTGGTGTAGAGTTGCTCATAATATATTCTTATAATTGTTTGTATTTCTTTGGTGTTGGTTGTGATCTCTCCTCTTTCATTCACGTTTTTATTAATTTGGGTCCTTTCTCTCTTCTTTTGGAAAAGTCTGGCCAGGGGTTTATCAATCTATTAATTCTTTCCAAGAACCAGCTCCTAGTTTCCTTGATTTGTTCCACTGTTCTTTTGGTTTCTATTTAATTGATTTCTGCTCTGATCTTTATAATTTCTCTTCTCCTGCTGGGTGTAGGTTTTCTTTGCTGTTCTTTCTATAGCTTTTGTAGGTGTAGAGTTAGGTTGTGTACTTGAGACCTTTCTTGTTTCTTAAGAAAGGCTTGTATTGCTATTTACTTTCCTCTCAGGACTGCTTTTGCTGTGTCCCAAAGATTTTGAACAGTTGTGTTTTCATTTTCATTTGTTTCCATGATTTTTTAAAATTCTTCTTTAATTTCCCAGTTGACCTATTCATTCTTTAGTAGGATATTCTTTAGCCTCCATGTATTTGAGTTCTTTCCAACTTTCCTCTTGTGGTTGAGTTCTAGTTTCAGAGCATTATGGTCTGAAAATATGCAGGGAATGATCCCAATCTTTTGGTACCTGTTGAGACCTGATTTGTGACCCAGAATATGGTCTATTCTGGAGAATGTTCCACGTGCATTAGAGAAGAATGTGTATTCTGTTGTTTTGGGATGGAATGTTCTGAATATATCTGTGATGTCCAACTGGTCCAGGGTGTCATTTAAAGTCTTTATTTCCTCGTTGATCTTTTGCTTAGATGATCTGTCTATTTCAGTAAGGGGGGTGTTAAAGTCCCCTACTATATTGTATTATTGGCGATGTGTTTCTTTGATTTTGTTATTAATTGGTTTATATAACTGGCTGCTCCCATGTTAGAGGCACAGATATTTAAAATTGTTAGATCTTCTTGTTGGACAGATGCTTTAAGTATGATATAGTGTCCATCTTCATTTCTTATGATATTCTTTGGCTTAAGATCTGATTTATCTGATATAAGGATTGCCACCCCAGCTTTCTTTTGATGTCCATTGGCATGATAAATTGTTTTCCACTCCCTCACTTTAAATCTGGAGATGTCTTTGGGTCAAAATGAGTTTCTTGTGTAGAGCATAACGACGGGTCTTGGGGTTTTTTTTGTGGTTTTTTGTTGTTGTTGTTGTTGTTTTGTTGTTGTTTTGTGTTTTTTTTGTTTGTTTGTTTGTTTTTTATCCATTTTGTTACCCTGTGTCTTTTAATTGGGGCATTTAGACCATTTAAATTCAGGGTAATTATTGAGAGATATGAATTTCATGCCATTGTATTGCCAGTAAGGTGCCTGTTACTGTATATTGTATCCCTTCCTTTCTGGTCTTTGTTTCTTTTAGGCTCTCTCTTTGCTTAGAGGACCCCTTTCAATATTTTCCGTAGGGTGGGCTTGTTGTTTGCAAATTCCTTTAGTTTTTGTTTGTCCTGGAAGCTTTTTATCTCTCCTTCTATTTTTCAATGACAGCCTAGCTGGATATATTTTTCTTGGCTGCATATTTTTCTCCTTTAGTGCTCTGAATATATCATGCCAGTTCTTTCTGGCCTGCCAGGTCTCTGTGGATAGGTCTGCTGTCAGTCTAATATTTCTACCACTGTATGTTACAGACCTCTTGTCCTGAGCTGTTTTCACCATTTTCTCTCTGTCACTAAGACCTGTAAGTTTTACTATTAGATAATGGGGTGTGGACCTATTTTTATTGATTTTGAGGGGCGTTCTCTGTGCTTCCTGGATTTTGATGTTTGTTCCTTTCACCAAATTAGGGAAATTCTGTACTATAATTTGATCCAATATACTTTCTGCCCCATCATTACTGCCTCTTGTTCTTTTTTTGTGGTGATTTTTCCCACCTTGTAATTTTATCCAGGTAAGAATAGATGGATGAGAGAACAAAATACTAAAGGGTAGCGATGAACCCAGAAAAACATACACTAACAAAACCAGAAGAGACCTGAAGCTGGGGGAGAAGAAAGAGGGAAAGAAAGAGAAGAAATAAATCTATATCTATATCTATTTCTGTCTGTCTCTGACTCTATCTCTATCTCTGTCTCTATTTCTATCTATACCTATTAGACTAGTGAGTTGAAAAGACCCTACATGTATACAAAAAAACAAGGTTAAATACAATGAAGGGACAAAATATGACTATAACAATGAAAATTAAAAAAGATTTTTAAAAAGGTATTGATAAGATAAAATAGTCAAAAAACATTAAAATAGGAAAAAGGAAAACATTTAAAAGAAGTGAGTAAGAAAAAAATATAATTCAAAGAATTTAACTTTGAAAGACTAAAGAATCACAGGGAAAAAACCATGAATTCTATGTGTTACTTTCCCCTAGCTCTGGAGTTCCACATTTCTCAGTGATCGGTGAACTTGGTCTTGGCTGGATGTTCTTGCTGATCTTCTGGTGGGGGGGTGCCTGTTGCTGTGATTCTCAAGTGTCTTTGCCCAAGGCGGAATTCCACCACCCTTGCCAGGAGCCAGGCTAAGTAATCGGTTCAGGTTCACTCTCAAGAGTTTTTGTTCCCTGAACGCTTTCCATACAGCTTTGGAGGATGGGAATGAAAATGGCAGCCTCCCAATCTCCGACCCAGAGGAGTGGAGAGCTTGGGATCCCACTCCTCAGTGCATCCTCAGAGAAAAGCAGTAATCCCTCCTGTCTCCCTGGTCTCCGGCCACAATCCAAGCTCACCCAGCCTGTGACTGAGCATTTCTATGTTTGGTGCATGGCCCCATTTAGAATCTCCAAACCCAGCAGATTCCTGCAGCATGCTCCCATGCTGCTCCTCTGGGAGGAGGAAGGAAGGGGTCTCTCCAGATCTGCCATTTGTAGGGTCCATGCTCAAAGAGCAGTGGCCTGACTGTGCTTTGGATCATGGTTCAAGGTAACATCAAGCTGAGAGACCCCTCGTTATCTTGGCTCTGTCTCTCCAGTCAGCTTCCCCTCTCCAATACCTGGGAGCTCTGTAGCTCTCAGACACCCCTGGTCTTTTTGTGTCCTAGTGGATCCTGAGACCGCACTGTCCCCACATGGGCTTCACCCCCTGCTTATCCTCTGGGGCAACATCCCTCAGTGAAGCAGACTTCTAAAAGTTCAATTTTGTGCTCCATTTCTTTCTCACTTGCCAGGAGCTGGCCCCTCCCCCCAGGGTCTATCTTCCCATCACCTCAGATTCACTTCTCTGCACATCCTACCTTCTGGAAAGTGGTTGATTTTATGTTCCTAGAATTTCTTCTCTTCTTCTCTTTGATCTCCTGTTGAATTTGTAGGTGTTCAGATGGTTTGATAACTATCTGGTGAACTCCTGGGAACTGATGATAATCGGTCTCCTACTCCTCCACCATCTTGCTCCTCCTCGCCGAGGCTAATATTTCTTTATCAATTTTCTGTCTCAATAATCTATTCATTGATGTAAGTGATGCATTAATGTTCCTTACTATTATCACATTGTTGTCAATTCCTCCCTTTAGATCTGTTAATATTTGCTTTTGCATATTTAGGTGCTCCTATGTTGAGAGTATAAATATTTACAAATGTTATATTCTCTTATTGGACTGACCCTTTTATAATTATGCAATGTCTTTTTTGGTTGTTTTTAGAGACATTTTTGTTTAAAATCTATTTTGTTTTATATAAGTACAGGTGCACCAGCTTTCTTTTGGTTTAACTGTGCATGGAACAAGTTTTTTCATCTCTTCACTTTCAGCCTGTGTATGTTCTTTCATCTGAAGTGTATCTCTTGTAGGCAGCATTTAAATGCTCTTGTTTTTTTTTATCCATTCAGTCATCTTATATCTTTTGATTACAGAGTTTAGTCCATTTACATTTAAAGTAATCATTAATCACTTATTGCCATTTTGTTAATTGTTTTCTGGCTGTTTTATAGCTACTCTCTGTTCCTTTTCCTCTGTTTACTTTTCTTTTGGTTTGATGACTCTCTTTACTATTATGCTTAAATTCCTTTATCATTACCTTTTGTGTATCTACTACTATGGGTTTTTGCTTTGTGGTTATCATGAGGCTCACATACAACAGCCTATACATATGAGTCTATTTTAAGTTAATATAACTTAAGTTCTAATTCATTCTAAAGCTACATTTTTACTTCCCACTCCATGTTTTATGTTTTTGATGTCACATTTGACATCTTTTTATTTTGTGTATTCCTTAACTAATTATTGTGGTTATACTTATTTTTACTATTTTTATCTTGTTAAATTCATGCTAACCCTAGAAATGATTTATCCACTACCTTTACTATACATTTACCTTTACCATTGAGATTTTCACTTCCATATGTTTTCTTGTTATTAATCAGTACTCTATTTTTCAGCTTAAAGAAGTCCCTTTAACATTTTTTGCAAGGCCATTTTAACATTTAACTCCTTTAGTTTTTGCTTTTCTGGAAAACTCTTTCTTTATTTCATTTCTGAATGATAACCTTTGCCAGGTAGAGTATTCTTGGTTTGAAGTATTTTCATTTCAGACCTTCAAATAAATTATACTCTCTTCTTACCTGCAGGGTTTCTGCTAAAAAATCTGCTCATAGCCTTTTAGGAGTTCCTTTGTACATAACAAGTTGTTTTTTTCTTTCTATTTTTAAAAATCTCTCTTTAAATATTGACATTTTAATTATACTGTGCCTTTGTGCCTTCTGAACAATTATGTCAACGAAGTAAAGGAGAAATAAGAAAAAATACCTTTAAGTATACTGTGCCTTTAGTAATTATACTAAACCTTCTTTGTAGGTTTATCTTATTTGAAACTCTGGGCTTCCTAAAACTGAACATCTGTTTCCTTTCCTAGGTAAGGGAAGCTTTCAGCCATTTTCTTCTTCTTCTTCTTCTTCTTCTTTCTTTTTCTTCTTCTTCTTCTTCTTCTTCTTCTTCTTCTTCTTCTTCTTCTTCTTCTTCTTGTTTGTTTTATTTCTTTGTGTGAGTTCTGCTGCTCTGCTAGATCACTGATCCTTTCTTCTGCTTCATCTAGTCTGCTAATGAAACCTTCTACTGTATTTTTCAGTTCACTTATTCTATTCTTCAGTTGTGTTACTTCTATTGGTACTTTACTATATCTTCTGCCTCTTTGATAAAGTTTTCACTGTGTTCATCCATTTTTCTCCCAAGTTTGGTGAATATCTTTAGGACCATTACTTTAAGCTTTTTATCAGGTAAATTACTTATCTTCATTTCATTAAGAACTTTTTTTTCCTGAGGTTTTATCTTGTTCTTGCACTTGGAACATATTCCTCTGTTTCCTAATTCTGCTTGACTTTCTGTCTTCATTTCTATGTATTAAGTGAAATAATACATAATAATAATACATAATACATAATAATAATAATACATAATAATCCTCTTCCAGTCTTGGAGAAGTAGACTTTTGTAGGAGATAAACCTTATTGTTCACTCTTGCCCTAGCTCTTGGTTATCTCTCAAATCTTTGTGATTGTCTAAGCATCATGATTTCTTCTTGACAAGTTCCAATTATTGAGGTTGTGCCAAGACCTGTTAGTGTTCCAAAGTGTGGGAGTCTCAGTAAGCACCTATTTTTTGGCTGACTGGAAGCCAAAACCTCAGGCAGCAGCTTTAAAGTATGGATATATATATTGTCCTGTGGGACCCCAGTCATAAATCCTGCTGGCCTCTAGACCAAATGATCTGGAGTTATCCCCTGGGTGTCAGTTGCAAAAATCAGAATTCTAGACAAATGTTTAAGTTGCTTTCTGGGAGTTACCAGCAAGCCATAGCAAGACTGAGAGTGAGTGCAAAGAGGCAGTCCACTGGCCCACATTTCTGGAGAGCACCTCTGTAGCTTCTAAGTTTATAACAAACCAGGACCCTGACTCTCAGGCTAAAGCTCCTGGATAAGTAGATAGGCCTCTTCCAAATAAAGACTGGGAATGTGTTCGGTCTTGTGTGTAGTGCCCTGGGTGTGACAGTCTGCCACAAACTGTCTCTTCAATTTTTACAGTCCCATGGGACCCGAGACCAGAAGCCCCTTATCCAAAAGAGCCAGGTTATTAAGGAGCTTCCCTTGTGTGGACTGCATATGTTCACTGATTTTAGCAAGGCAGGGGAGAGCAGAGGGTCTGGGCATTCATGACAGCTTCAGTGGGTGAACAGGAAAGTGCAGTATCTACAGGTACCTGTTTGTACTAGCAAAGTAGAGAGAAGACACAAAATGGCACTCTCTTGCACCTCTGTCCCTTGAGAGAGTCTCAACAGACCTCTGCCCTATGGAAGGTGCTATAAAATTAACAAATGAATCTTTACATATAGTCTAGATGCTTTTCAAACTGCTGCTTTTGTGGAGGGCCCCACTTCAAGTGAGTATATGCAAGTCCTTAAGAACAGTATCTCAGCTTCCTATTGCCTTTGTGTCTCCTAAATTTTAGCCCCATTCTTTTTTCAAAGCTGGACATTATAAGGCTCATCTCTAGTACAGATTCCAAGAGTTAGGGTGCCTAATGTGGGACATGAACCCCTTGGTTCTCAGGGAGAAGCTTCATATTCATAAGATGCTTCTCAATGTGTGTCACCATGCCACAGGTGGGCTTTTTGATGAGACCATGTCTCTACCTCTCCTACCCATGTCAGTATGGCCTTTTTAAATTGTTTGTGGTAAAGAAGCTGTCCAGCCAGTTTTCAGGTCTTTTTCAGATGGAATTGTTCCATATACAGTTATAGATTTGGTGTGTCTTGAAAATAGGCGAGTACAGGATCTTCATAGGATCTTTCCTACAGGATGTTGCCATCTTGGACTGCCCTGTTCCCCAGACATTCTTTTTTACATATACACATACTACTATTTGTGCCTGGCAAAGAAAATTCAGGTGAACAAATGTAGCAAGAGTAAGTAGATCAACATGAATATGAAAGAGCGGTTACCTGCAAGTTTGTATATATATTTTTATAAACAATAAAAATAATTCATAATAATTGTATAAAATTTCAAAAGTATAGAAAATTACAAAGAAAATAATAGCTGTCCAAACCCCCACCAGATATAAACACCAAACCATTTCATGATTTACCCCTCGAATCTTTTTCCCTTTAATTATTTTCTATAAATTCTTTTATAACTATATAGCATACATAAATAATTACATAGATCTAAAGCACACAAATAATTCTATCAAATATATAAATATTCCATAAACTGTAAACATTATATAATAAAATGAATACATAAAAGTGAAAATAATTGGATTCATTAAAAAATACTGTTGCATAACCCAATTTTTTCACTTAAAACTATTGGATAATCTCCTTTTAAAATAAATATGCATAGCCAATACATTTTTAATGCATTAATTTAAATAAATGCCAAGTTATAAGTTTTTTAAACAATTATCAGTTTCACTTGTAACATAAGCTAATAACACTCTTACATATATAACCTATGTTCAAAAGTGCATTTCATATTATTTCTTTAGAATAAATCACCAGTTGTAAAGTTATTTGGATATAAAGAATGTATAAGAATGTAAATCTCAAAAAAAGGAATGTAAATCTCTTTCTAAAAACTATACTCAAAATACATTTACATCCTTGTCACAGTTTGGGTTCTCTGGAAGCAGATGCTAAAATTGAGTTGGTGATACAAGATACTTACTAGGAATTCCTAGCTGTAAAAGGAAGGGGGCAGCAGGAATGAACAGAAGATGTTGATCAGCAGTGGAGGCCCAACATTTATTTATTTTTTTCTTTTCTTTTCTCAGTGGCCTATTCATGTTCTTTGCTCTTCTATCTTTTGATGTGTTTCATCTTATTTTTTTAAGAGTTTATCATGCATTAAAGATATTAAACTTTCTTCTCTCATTGTATTTTGCAAATAATTATCTAGGCCCACTTATATTGTTAATAGTACACTCTATTTTTGGCAATATTAACATATCTTTAACACCAATTTTATATGCTATTATAGAGATTTATTTTCAAACTTGCTATTTCTTATAAATAAGAGTATTGATAACTTTTATATGTTTTAACTTGCTGTACTTTCTTATTGTCTCGAATAATTCCTGAATGGATTCTCATGATTTCTAGGTATGCAAACTTAGTGTCTATAAACTTCATCTCTTTGTAAGCATCAATCATTTGGTAACATTCAATTCCAATACAGCCTGGTGCCATAATGAAATGACACACTGAAGAATTCTTGGAGGAAGAAATGAATGTATTTTGCTTGCCTGAAGGATATGAATAATTGTTGCTTAGTTGATGAAACTATAATGGGCTATGGACCCCCCAAAATGGCCAGAGCAATGCTTCTGTTGCCACATGCTCATCTAAGACTCTGCCACTCCTCCATCAAGAGGTGGGGGCACTCTCCTTTCTCTTAACACAGGAGAAAAACACTGTGACAATCTCTACAAATGCACTCCTAGATAAATGACCCTAATTTACAGGGCCAGGTCATCAACAGTGGCTTGGTTTTCACCTGGCTCTTTTTCTTTTCTTTTTTTTTTTTTATTATTATTTGCCCAAGGGGTACAGGTCTGTGAATCATCAGGCTTACATCTTTCACAGCATTCACCAAAGCACAAACCCTCCCCAATGTCCATAACCCATCCACCCTATCCCTACCTTTTTTAAAGATT
Source organism: Ailurus styani (assembly GCA_002007465.1). Classification (NCBI taxonomy): domain Eukaryota; kingdom Metazoa; phylum Chordata; class Mammalia; order Carnivora; family Ailuridae; genus Ailurus; species Ailurus styani. Next base: position 197,178 of record LNAC01001072.1, read on the forward strand.
TTATTTATTCATTTGACACAGAGAAAGAGATTACAAGTAGGCAGAGAGGCAGGCAGAGAGAGAGGAGAGAGGAGGAAGCAGGCTCCCTGCTGAGCAGAGAGCCCGATGTGGGCCTCGATCCCAGGACCCTGGGATCATGACCTGAGCCGAAGGCAGCGGCTTTAACCCACTGAGCCACCCAGGCGCCCCACCTGGCTCTTTTTCTTAGGATGCTTACCCTTGGAGCTCCTAAAGAAGTCAGTCCACATAGAAAGGCCACTCACGGGTGGTGTGACCAATAATCACTGGTTAAATGTGCATACCAGACAAAAATATCCTATTTTAATGCATTTGTCCTTAAATTTTATTTCATCTTATATTATTGTTCTTCATTATTTCTGTTCAAATGACATATGCTTTATCATTAGAAATCTAGTGGGTTCTTTTCATATAGATTTCTTTTATAAAGCATAAATTGGATCTTAATTTCTGACACCATCTAAATATATCTGTCTGTAGTAGGAGAGTATAACTCATATTGACTGCCATGATTTCTATGTTTGAGCTTCATTTTTATATAATTTTATAATGTTCTAACATTTAAATGTGTAACTAAATTTATGACTTTTGTTATATGAATTAAATTATGTTATTGATTTTATTTAATGGGATACTGACATTTCACATTTTTATTCTTCTAGAAGTTGTATTCAATTTTAAAAAATACATTTGTCTTTCTATTTCTCTATATGTGTCAATATCTAAAAGGTACTTATTGACTTTTAACCCCATATAAAATTCAGTAATTAGTTATCACTTATTATTTATCAAAGATAGTCATGTTGCTATGTATTTTATAAGTAGGTCTGTTGATCATCATAAAAACTTATGAGGTAGGTATTGTTTCTATTTCTATTTATCTTCAAGGAAATTAAGTAACTTGTCAAGATCACAAAGATTCATTCAATGAGAAAACTGGAATTCAAATTAAATTTGTCACATTACTAAGCTACAAGTTCTTAATCACTACATATTACTGCTATAATTTACATTTTTGCTTCACCAATGCAACTTTGTTTGCTCATGTGGAGACTATCTTATCACACATCTCAAACATCACCTCTCCACACACATTCAAAATATGGAATTCTCTCTGATTTCCCAAACATGATCGATTGTTCTTTCCTGTGCTTCCACATCACTTGCTTCATAAATCTGTGAATATTTGTCATGATATTTTGTAACTAGCAGTTTTTCTGCCTACTTCTTGAACTCCATACTGAGTTGTATTTACTCTGCTTTCTCAATGTCTGTCACGATCATTTACCCATAATAGGTCATGGGGTGAGTCTTATCAAATAAACAAATGAATGGCTGAATATATTGTCCTGGAAATAATAATAACTGGAAATACACAACAAAGAGAGGTCTCAAGTATGCCTGTGTTAAAATAAAATTTTATCAGTATTTAACATATTTCATAACAGGAAGTCCAGACTGAAGAAAATTTATGTTACTAAGTATTTAATGAAGATACTATAGAACTGTCATGGTTGTTTCTGTGCTTATGCAAATTGCTTTTGGTGATAAAATTATGGAAAATGGACTGCACCAAAGTAAAATGAAACATAGTACCAAAATATTCTGATCACCATGCAGAAGGCATCTTAGTGAATATGCTCTAGCAAAAGCAATGCATTTTGACATTTGTAAAAGAAAAAAAAAAGAAATGAGGTGCCTAATTCTGTAACCTCAATGGAATTTTAATTTTATTTCCATTTCACTCACCATTAACTGCAGACAGGTTGACTCTTCTTGAAGACAGGAGGAGTAGAGTCACTTGAAACAGACAGAGCTATTGAAGGGCTCTGAAGGGGGAGCAGAAGCAGTTCTTCTATAAAGTTCCACTGTCAAAGACCATTTTCAGTTAATACTACAAACTGCTGTACCACATTGTAATGTTTTCAATTATATTTATAGTGCTTATAATTATAATTATAGTTTTATAGTTTAGAGAACAAATGATTCAAAATTATTTTCATTGAAATTACTATCTATTAAAGCAGAAGACCTTATTAAAGAAATGAACCTTTGTATAGAAATATGAACAAAGAGTAATTAAAGAATTGCTCATTATTCACTTCTACTTCAGATATTATCCCATTCAAAAGCATTCTGACTCCCATGCATTCTACACACTGGTAATGAACTAGATTAGTTATGCTTAAGTTCTTCATGTAGATGATAAACTACCGAGAACAAGAATTCTAATGTCTTATGACGCACATTTTACTTTATTGAAATTAGTGTCCCATAGTCATGAACACAGTAGATTCTCAAATTCCCCAACATGTTATTATGACAAAAAATGTATTTATCATATAGTCAATAAATCATCTGAGAGTTCCATATTTTTGCTTTCCTATAAAAATGATATTTTATATCATGCTATAAATATATATAAAAATATACCATAACAGTTAGCCTGATTGGAAAATGAAAAGTGGTCCTATTTTAATATTTTCAAAGTAATTAAGCATTAAACAAATAAGGACACTGTCAATAGTAATAAACTCTGAATAGAAGCATTTCATTTATACTTGAAGATCATAAATCTAATCTATGTAAAACTTCTACACTTTTGTTGGCCATGACTGCTTTTTCCTTAGAAAATACAATATAGTTTTTTTAAGTTGGGTTAGTGAGACTTTGAAGCTCACATACTATTTCTTTAAATTAAAAAATAATTTGATGTAAAGCAGTGTTTTCATAAAAGTTTCAAAGTTTATTAGCTTATAATCTTCTGACATATGTATTTTTCAGTTTATATCAGAAAATTATAATTAAATAAAAGCAGTATCATCCGTAGTCTTAATACAGAATAATAAATACCAATTTTTTTACTATGATGTTATAGTTAATATATTTAAAACAACTTCTATTTTTCCACAAAAATGTTGAAAACATTAGTTTTTAAATATGCACACATTTTTAAAGTTTAATTAAAGTTCCCAAAGTTTTTACTTTGATTTACTAGATGATTTTAGTTGAAGTTATTTATGACTTTGGCTCATAAACTCCTAAAATATATTTAATTTTCCTAATGACTAAAGTAATAAAACCCTAATTGGAAATACAGAAAACTTTAAGAGGCAAACTAAAAATTTATTATTTGATATTGAAGGCTTTTACTATAAATAATTCTATAATTTTTTAACAAAACATCTCCATTTCTATATTCCAAAAGACAAAGAAACTGATGCAGTCAAAATTGTTTAATAAAATTGAAACAGTAAAATTGACAGGTCCAAGAAAAAAATTAACACATACAAACCTGTAAATATCACACAAGTAAAGGTATACCTTTGGAATAGCAAAAGCAATATTTAAGTCTGTCAGTATAGTGTTCTCTATAATAAGCCACATGGTATGGCTTTAATGAATGTCTGAATATATTCTATTATCTTTCTGCTAAACTTCTGGGAGATGGGGTAAGGTGGATCTTTCATAGGTAATAATGACTTCCCAGAAATCACAACTCCCCAGAACAATGTTTGTTCATTAAAGACTGTAGATATGTTTATAAATATAGATATATAGTGCACACATGTATAAATACAGATACATATAAATACAAATATAAAGACTTTACAATCTCCTTCATTAAATCATTCTAAGACTTAATTTTTTGATGGTGAAGAATTTTATTTTTTTTTTATTATGAGGTAAGAATTTGCACACTTAAATTCAGGTATCATTCTCTTATTTCCCAAGAACATAGATCTTTTATACACTAAGACACGGGTTAGATAAAACCACAAAGGAAGCAAATTATGATCTTGTCTTTTCTCATTTTTGGCTTACTCTTTTCTTTTTTTCTCACATCCAAGGATTTCCCAAAACCTTTTCCTCATAGCCCCAACCACTAAGGTGAAAAATATATACCAAAAATAGTGAATGTTGAAAACCAAAGAAATTTTGTTTCAAGGAGTAAATTTAATAATAAAAATTGGGGCACGATGATAATCTCTTTAGAAAATAGTAACTTTGAATATACTTGAAATTGTAACACAAAGACCATTCTTTATTCTGGCTTCACTTAGGTCCAAGTAACAATAACACTTCCCTCAAACACATGTTTCCTCTAGTTACGTTGTAAGCCAGACGTCTGACCCAAAGAATTTAAGGCAGTGACCAAGGCCCCTAAGAGAGAAGGGCAGAGGGCCAAATTGACCAAAAGAGCCTGAGGTATACCTATATGAAGTGAATGAAGTTCAGGAGCCCAGAAGACTTGCAAAAGGACTTACAACATGGGGGAACATGGTGCCATAAATGGGAAAGGAAGATTTAACTAATACACCCACAGATATAGATGTGTGCTACTGAAAGATGAATGTCAAAGAAAAGTAGTTTTCAACGCATAGTAAAGGCAAATACCCAAGCAAGTGAGATGTTAACCTAAACTAAGAAGTCAGGATTGGGAACTATAAAACTGATGAGAACAAAGGAATTAGGGTTTTAAACTATTCATCTGAGTTGAAGTCTTGAGGAATCTAAAAATAACAAGGAGTCAAAACATGAAGTCAGACAGACTTGCACAAGGGGAATAAACTATTTGTACAACATTGTTACACCACTCCATGTATTCTTGAAATATAATCCCATCAGCTATTGATGTGTAACACACCATATCAAAACATAATGGCTTAAAATAGCACACACATTATTTCTTACATTCCGTGGATTCATCTGGCAATTCTTTTGGTTTTGGCTAGCTGAATGGGGTTGAATGGACTTTTTGGCTGGGATTGCTGGGACAGCAATTTTCTCATTCTCTTTCATCACACAGTGGGAGAAGGGTTTCTAGCAGCAAGAGAAGGTTAGTGACAAGGGGCCTCCACTTGTATTACATCTGCTAATGTCCCACTGGCAAAAACAAGTTGGTTGGCCGGACTCAGATTCAAATGGGAAAAGCAATATCACATTGCAAAAGGATGAACATGTAGGGAGGGAAGACATTTGTGATTGTTTTGGACGCTAACAAAACATTCTAGAGCTAAAAGAAAAATTCACTTAAATTCTAAATATTTTTCCAACCAGTGTTTTAAGAAATAAAGAACTTAACAAAAGAACATATATCCTATTTATTTCCTCAGTTTTGTTGGGCTTTGCAGGAACCTTGTAACTTCAGAACCAGAGTCATCTCTTGAACATAAAGATGCAAGAAAATCATAATCATCCAGCCAGAAGGAAGAGAATGTTTCCTGAACTCCTGAGATATTCCACAACTTGAGAATTGCATAAGACATTACTATTAGATTGGAAATAATTCCAAGTCCATTTCACAGATTCAAGTGACTCACAGAGTCAGTCATGAAAAAGTATCTTCTTTAGAACTGGGCTCAATTTATAGGCATGTTTCTGAATTATTTTCCAAAATATGCATGCTAATATTTCTTTTAAAGATCTAGAAGTAATCATATAATGCTGCTAAAGATACAGAATATTATGGGATTGTATTGTTAGTATTTGCTCATTTATTTTACTAAATATATTATACAAAGTGATGATAATGTCTTTAGATAAGAGATACAGTTCTCTTTATCTTGAGGATAATTTGTTGGAATCTTCTGTCATTTGATGACTTCAACAATGCCTTGCACATAATCAATTACAATCTCAACTACCATATCATCTCCATTATTGGACTGGTGGGGTAGATGTCACAGTTTAGCACTTATTTTAAATTTATATGTAAAATGTTCTGCACTAAAGACTTTTAGCATTCTATGAGAATATTCAATTTGAATAATAGTAGCTTACAAATGCAGTTTTCTCTGCATCACTAAAAGGTAAATAACATCATTTGATTTCAATTAAATAAAGTGACAGTAAAATCTTTGTAAGCAAAAATATAACAATAAAAATACATTAGGATGGAAATTAATAGGCAAACCATAACTTATGCTTTAGGATGCATTATAACGAGTGTCAGCTGCTGCAATTGCATTTCTTAAAGTACAAAACAAACTTTATTCAGTAAATTCATGACTGAAAGGACTCCTGAAAAATTACAGTTCTTTACAATATCTAACTCCAATATACTTCCAGGTAGGTAAGAGCTTGATTCAGATCAGGATTCGGAAAATATATAACATCTGGAAAGCAGATACATGCTAGCTAGAGGATATTGTTATATGAGAATGAATGGATTGGATCTCTAAATTACTCCCACTCTTTAATTCAATTCAATTAAATATATTCTCTAAACACTTCTGGTATTTTCAACAATTTTCCTTGGTTATTGCAAGAAACAGAAAGTGAAGTAAGAGTTTTCATACTAGACCGACACAATCTTATATTATTCAGTCTTTTAGGGAAAGGGTATTTCTATCCCTTCCTCAGAATCTGTGTCCCTATTATAAAACTCTGAAATTCTGAGACAGGTGCCATATGGTCCCAGAGTCACCTACTCAATAGATTCTGTCCTTCCTCTCATCAGTGTGATCTTGAGGACCTGGAAGTTCTCTGCTGAGCTCAAGCTCTACCTAGGCCTCTAAGATATTCCGTTGAGGTTCCCAGTGGTCTCATTTGCCTAAATGGCTCATGTAGCTATTTCTTCTCTGGAAATGTTGCTGGCCCTCTGGCTTCCCTGCTGGAAACTAGGGACATGTTCCCTATATTCTGAGACTACCAAACCTCCATTCTCACCATCTTCATTCACACTTGACCAGAAAAACTCTTTCTTGTTTTAATGAAATCTTTTCCTCTTTGTGTTTATGATAAAGATATTTTTTCCTATGTCCCAGTAGTCTCACTTCTGTAGGATTTGGAAGATTCACAGGAGCTTTCTGTAATCCATCTCTTCCCAAACTCACTCAAGACAATAAGTACAAATCTGACTTGCTTATTTAGAATGGGTTGGGGGTGGGAGTGGTAAAGAAAAAATACAAGGATGAAATACCTAAAATATAATACCACACATACACCTAGCTTTGGGGGTAGTAGTAAGATGCAAAATTTCTGACATATTCTAGAGTTGCTCTAGCCCTCCTTGCTCCTCCTCTTCCTACTCCCCTTCCTCCTCCTTCTTCTTCTCCTTGTTTAGACACATGCAAAATTAGATTTCTGATATCCCTTATTTCAATTATTTGAAAAAGACTATTAAGTATCATATAGAAGATGTTGAAGACCTATGGACATGATTTAGCAGCAGTAAGTTACTGATACTTTGAAGATGCAACAAATATTTAAATCCCAAAGATTATGAATCAAATTTAAATCTGAATAATGATCAAAGTTGCTAACATATTTCTTCAACAAGTAATCTTCCCACATGTCTATTGATATTTCTTACATCCTTCAATTGTCACTAGGCTATTGACTTATTGAGTACATAATAATATTGCTATATATTTTTCTAACTAATCTTTAATGGGGTGGTGGTGTTGTCCCTTAATGGGACTGTAATAGAAATTGGTTCCACCTTTCCCTAGAAGGATTTTTTTTCATAGAGGTTTATGTAATTTACAGGCCATGACTCTAGAACATATGTGACCACTTTCTGAGTGGAAATACAGGAAAGATCAAGATTTTAGGGCTTTGAGAAACTTGATAAAGTGTTTAAAAAGCAGAAAGCATCATGCAACAGCTACAAGGAACAGATTTTCCAACAAAGGATTTTACATATTTTAAAAATGGTCCAACACTAAGGGCATTAGCTGTTTTAACATTATACAAAGTGAGCAGTGTGTGTTCTACCATCTAAGAAAGGAGAAAGAGGCTGAGTCACAGGGTGAGAATTTTATGGGTTGTAATGGCAACAGCCCACTAGGAGCCATACTGGGAGATGTGGCCATTTTCAGAATGCATTGTAGAAGGCCCACCCTTTGCCACAAGCTTCAGTATCAACCGGCCTCTAGTAGTTGGCATCACTGAGTCTCCAACCTCTTGAGTCTGAATTCTATCCAGATCAGCATAAGGCTCAGAGAGAGAAAACAGAAGATATTCCTGGTTTACCAATCTGAGTCAGGAGGCCAAAGGAAAAAAAAGAATGAGTATTTTACTCACTTTAAATTATAATAAACTATCAATTAATAATGAGATCCAACAGCTGTCAGATTCTGAATCTAAACATGTTAGAAATGATTTATCCAATGGAGCAGATAAGGAGTAAAAATAATGATGAAAGTGTTTATTCTAGCACTTTCTCTACCCCTTTGGATACAGAGGATTGGAACAAAGTCATAGGAAGATGCTTTATAAGTCTACCTTTAAAATATTTGTAATTGGGCAAAGATATGAAAAATGTGACTCATAATCTTTTCAAGGGTACAATATTCTTGAGAATGGTTACTCTGAGTCTGATCTTCTTCATGTAAGAGAGGAAAGAACAGTGTAAATTTTATTAAGGCACTAGTAGTAAGGAGAGAAAGAGGTACATGAATTCTAGATATACCTTTGGTAGATGATTTTATTAGTGACTAAGAGCTTTTGGTAGAAGACAAAGATAGAGGAGTAAAAAAATAATCTCTAGTTTCCAGAATGAGTGACTAGGTAGATAATGAAGTCATTTTTTGCTCAGATGGGAATCAATGAAAGATGAGAAGGTTGCATAGAATTTCTTGTAGCTTGATTAAAGATACAGTTACTAGCTATTTCTACTTATATGTCTCAATGATATTTCAAGCTCAATGCATACAATATTCAGGGTTAAATGTTTGTGTCCTCTCAAAATTCCTATGTTGATGTCCTAACCCCCCAATGTGCTAGTAGTAGATGGTGGGGACGTTGGGAGGTAATTAGATTCAGATGAATTCATGAATGTGGAGACTCTACGATGGAATTAGTGCCCTAATAAGAAAAGGAAGAAACATCAGAGCTTCCTCTTCTGCTATGTGAGGACACAGCAAAAAGGCAATTGTTTGCAGGCCAGGAAAAGGGCCCTCATCAGAACTTAACCATGATGGCACCATGATCCAACCTACAGAACTGTGAGAAATTAATATCTGTTGTTTAAGTTACTCAATCTCTGGTAATTTGTTTTATTATCTTTTTTATTACGTTATGTTAGTCACCATACAGTACATCATTAGTTTTTGATTTAGTGCTCCATGATTCATTGTTTGCATATAACACCCAGTGCTCCATGCAATACGTGCCATTCTTAATACCCATCACCGGGTTAACCCATCTCCCAACACTCCTCCCCTCTAAAATCCTCAGTTTGTTTCCTGGAGTCCATAGTATATCATAGGTCATCTCACCTTCTAATTTCCCCACCTTCATTTTACCCTTCCTTCTCCCAATGTCCTCCACGCTATTCCTTATGATCCACAAATAAGTGAAACCATATGTTAATTGACTTTCTCTTGCACAGCAAAGGAAACAGCCAACAAAACCAAAAGACAACTGACAGAATGGGAGAAGATATTTGCAAATGACATGTCAGATAAAGGGCTTGTATCCAAAATCTATAAAGAGCTTCTCAAACTCAACACCCATAAAACACATAACCCAGTCAAGAAATGGGCAGAAGACATGAACAGACATTTCTCCATAGAAGACAATGGCCAACAGACTTATGAGAAAGTGTTCAACATCACTTAGCATCAGAGAAAAACAAATCAAAACCACTGTGAGGTACCACCTCACACCAGTCAGAATGGCTAAAATCAACAAGTCAGGAAATGACAGATGTTGGCGAGGATGCGGAGAAATGGGAGCCCTCCTACACTGTTGGTGGGAATGCAAGCTGGTGAAGCCACTCTGGAAAACAGTATGAAATATACTCAAAAAGTTGAAAATAGAGCTACCTATGACCCAGCAATCACACTACTGGGTATTTACCCTAAAGATACAAAGGTAGTGATCCTCAGGGGCACATGCACCTGAATGTTTATAGCAGCAATGTCCACAATAGCCAAACTATGGAAAGAACCTAGATGTCCATCACAGATGAATGGATAAAGAAGATGTGGTCTATATATACAATAGGATACTATTTAGCCATCAAAAGAAATGAAATCTTGCCATTTGCAACAACGTGGGTGGAACTAGAGGGTATTATGCTAAGCGAATTAAGTCAATCAGAGAAAGACAATTATCATATGATCTCTCTGATATGAGAAACTTGAGGGGCAGGATGGGAGGTCGTGGGGGGTAGGGAGGAAAAATAATGAAACAAGATGGGATGGGGAAGGAGACAAACCATAAGAGACTCCTAATCTCACAAAACAAACTGAGGGTTACTGGGAGGTGTGAGGGTAGGGATAGGGTGGATGGGTTATGGACACTGGGGAGGGTTTGTGCTATGGTGAGTGCTGTGAAAAGTGTAAGCCTGATGATTCACAGACCTCTACCCCTGGGGCAAATAATAATAAAAAAATTTAAGAATAAATAAAAAATAAAAATAAATAAGGTCACACATTCTGAATAAAAAAAAAACCTGACTTTCTCTGCTTGACTTATTTCACTTAGCATAATCTCCTCCAGTTCTGCCCATGTTGATGCAAAAGTTGGGTATTCATCCTTTCTGATGGCTGAGTAATATCCCATGTATATATGGACCACAAGTTCTTTATCCATTCTTCTGTTGAAGGGCATCTCAGCTCTTTCCACAGTTTGGTTATTGTGTACATTGCTGCTATGAACATTAGGGTGCATGTGGCCCTTCTTTTCACTACATCTGTATCTTTGGGGTAAATAACCAGTAGTGCAATTTCTGGATCATAGGGTAGCTCTATTTTTAACTTTTTGAGGAACCTCCACAATGTTTACCAAAGTGGCTGTACCACCTTGCATTCCCACCAACAGTGTAAGAGGGTTCTCTTTTCTCCATAATCTCTCCAACATTTGTTGTTTCTTGTCAGTTTTCACCATCCTAACTGGTGTAAGGTAATATCTCAATGTGGTTTTGATTTGAATTTCCCTGATGCATAATGATGATGAGCATTATTTCATGGGTCTGTTAGCCCTCAACTATATGATCAATTAATCTTCAACAAAGCAGGAAAAAATATCCAGTGGAAGAAAGACAGTTTCTTCAATAAATGGTGTTGGGAAAATTGGACTATATACAGAAGAATGAAACTCAACCATTCACTTATACCATACACAAAGATAAACTTTAAATGTATGAAAGACCTCAATATGAGACAGGAATCCATCAAAGTCCTAGAGGAGAACATAGGCAAGTGACCTCTTTGACACTGACCACAGCAACTTCTTTCAAGACACATCTCCAAAGGCAAGGGAAACAAAAGTGAAAACAAACTTTTGGAAATTCATCATGATAAAAAGCTTCTGTACAGAAAAGGAAACAGTCAACCAAACAAAGAGGCAACCCACGGAATGGGAGAAGATATTTGCAAATGACACTGCAGATAAAGGGCTGATATCCAAGATCTATAAAGAACTTCTCAAACTCAACACCCAAAAAATAATCAAGTCCAAAAATGGGCAAGATATGAACAGACACTTCTCCAAAGAAGACATAAAATGGCAATTTGTTTTAGCAGCCTTAGCTAAGAAAATCACTTTCTTTAAAAAAAGAAAAAGAAAAAATGTATTTATTTGACAGAAAGAGGGAGAGGGAGAACAAGCAGGAGGAGCAGCAGAGGGAGAGGGAGAATCAGGCTTTCTGCCAGGCAGGGAGCCTGATGTGGGGCTTGATCCCAGAACTCCAGGACCATGACCTGAGCCAAAGGCAGATGCTCAACTGACTGGGCTACCCAGGAGCTCCTAACACAATCACTTTCTATTTATGGTCTCTCTGCTTACAATCCCTGCTATGTATATATAAAGCCTAGATTTCTGAGATTTAGTTTGATTTTACACTTTATATATACACATTTTGGAATTATTGGCAGATAGATAGCAGTTAAATTTGGACAAGTGTATAAAATCACCCTAGAAAAGTTTAGAGTAAGAAGAGGATGAAAGAAATTTGAGAAAGAACATGAAATCTAGAAAATAGTACTTATAAGATGTCAACACTACGTAGCTGGACAGTTGATTTGAATTCACTGCTTTCCTTTTCCCAGCTCTGTAGGAAGGCCATTTTATACATTGTTTCATTTAATCCCTAGCAGTGATATCTATAATAATGGTATATGAACACAGAGTATACTCAAATATTTAGTGGTAATAATGTCTAACATTAAAAAAAATCAAGCAATCATCTCTGCATTATTTTCTTCAGATTTTGTAAAGGCATAAAAAGAGAAACTGGTAAATATTTGCACTATCTGTAAAAGTCTTTTATACTTTCTGGCAGTCATAAATTTTCACATTTATAAAACATCTGAGGGGCAGGGCTAAGCAGATATTCAGATTGATTACAGGGCTTTTTAGATATTAAATGTCAATGCTGTTAAGCTACTCCTAATCAATATTGAATCAAATAAATGAATAATAAATATTTGTAAGCTTTTTTAATGTATACCCTTACTAAAGCCATGCATTCATTTAATAGAACTATGTATTTATAATGCTGACGATTGATCAGAGATAGTATTATGGACAATCACCTTTCTCTGCATTCTATCATATCTTTATGAGCTGTTTAACATTTTAAATAATTCCTTTAGATGTCTGTGTTTCCTATTAGACTATGAGCTCATTAATGATTGAGAATATATCTGGCATATCCAGAGCTTAGGGATGAACATAAGATATATCAGAAACTTAATAAGTGATGTTTTAAATAATTTTCCATATTTATAAAAATATATATTTTGTGTGCACATGCACAAGAATGCATGAGCGTGGCAGGAAGAAGCAGGTGGAGAGGGAGAGAGAAAATCTTAAGCAGGCTCCATGCTTAGCATGGACCCCAATGTGGGGCTTGATCTCAGGACACTGACATCATGACCTGAGTGGAAATCAAGAGTTGGACACTTAACTGACTTAACTGACACTTAACTGTCACCCAGATGACCCTATAAAAATATTTAAGTTGTTTTATGAGGGGTTAAAACATAATACTTGCCAGTAGATATTTCCTTTGAGATCATGATTTATGGTCAAAAAAGCATGGTCTTGAAAGCAGAATCAAGTTCACATCCTCACTACATATTAGTTTTCTCCATTTTTATTTCTTTCCAATTTCATCTCTGATTCCATGGTTTATTATATAAACAAGCTGCCTCCTGAGCCTCAATGTTTTTCACCCTTCCTTATGTCCATGGTACTTACCAGTTAAAATTCCACCCCTAGATAAACCCAAGGAGCCCCCTACTTCATGCCTGTACTCCTGGAGATGCTGGAGAGAAATCACCCAACCAGGCTCAGTTTTTAACTCTTAATGACCCAAAATTTCAAATGTACACTCAATATTTACAGGATTTCAACTATAATTATCAAATAAACTTGATGTCCTATTCACTAATATAATTTCTTAATATCTCTCCTCAATCTGAGAAAAAACATCAGATGCTAAAAACTTTACCTTTACACTATCAAATCTACAATGAACCAGCACATGAAAAGCTCACTTTTAAATAACAAACTCTCCTCAAAAATGTTCTTCAGAGGGATATGATGGGAGAAAACTTCTCCAACTAGAAAATGTTACCAGTTTTTCCATCCACCTTCCCTTCAAAATCCAGACCTGCCAATACTTGCAAATCTTTTGTATACAATCATACTCTAATCAGTAAGACAACTGATTTATAATAAATCAGTATAATAAATAGTACAACAACATCAGCTAATGTTGAAATGGCAAGCCTTAAAAGCATGCCTTCACCTTGGAGTTGATACAGTCTACCAACTTAGTTTTTTACCTTGATCTGTCTACATCAGTATTGGTGTACTCTACCTGGCTTGATTCATCCATTCATAAAAAAGTTCGAGTGACAAGTAAGTACCAGCTATTGTTATAGAAGATGGAGTAACAGCAATGAACAAAAATAAAAAGTCTACACTCATGAAAATTATATTCGAGTAGAGAGAGCTATACAAACAAGTATACAAACGAGTATATAAATAGGTCATAGAGTGACAACTGCTAGAAAAATAATAAAGAAAATATAGGAAGAGGGCCATGTAGTTGGGACTCCTCTTTTCATAGCGTTGGTAAATAAATCCTCATTAATAAAATTATTTTTGAGGACACTCCTAATGAAAGTTATAGCACAAACCACACATATGTGAGAAAGTGCTTCCCATGGAGGGGACAGCAAGTGTAGGGGCCCTGAATTAGTGTGTAAGAGAAACTAAGGAAGGCCATAAAACTAGGAGCTGAATGACCAGGAAGAGTGCCAGGAGCAGAAATCAGAGAAATAGCTAAGGTCCATCTAAATTTCTATATCCAGTGTAAAAACTTTTTTTTCCCCAAAGGAGTTAAATAACCTGACTTATGATTTTAAAATACTAGAGATAGCAGATCAGAAAGCTACAGCAATAGTTCAAGCACTGATGATGTGGCTTGGCTGGGATTGGTCATAAAGTGGGTTAAATCCTAGGTATGCTTTGGTAATATGAGGTAAGAGTGAAAGAGAGAATTGGAAGAGGAATTCCATGCACCATAGGAAAGTACACACACTTCAGGGCCCCTTTGGTAGTGGTTAAGAGAGTGCCAGATCACCAAAAATGCCTGCCACTCTGGAGGACTTTATGCCTCTGTCAGCAGAAGTCTGGGAAAACCTCTCCTCCATTGATGTCCCCAGTCCCTTCCCCACTATTGGTCCTGGAATCACTAGGATAAATTTCTGTTCATGTTAGTCACCACAAGAACCCTAGGAGTCACCAGTCATCATTGATCTCCTGGGATCCTAATCCTCATACAGAGGTGCATGTTTTCTTTCATTCCACCTTACAACCTACTGTATCTCCTGAAACTCATCCACTGTGCCCTCTGGTATTCCATATTCACCAAAAGCAAAATATATAGCTGAAACAATTTTTTTTTCTATGGCAAAAACAAATCGTATTTGTGTGTGAAATCTCCTTTTCCTTTCTTATTCAAAAGAAAGCCCAAATCTCCCTTAATGATACTGTTTCCCCTGCAGCTCTCAGAAGGTGACCATCTTCTCTCTCACACTCCTTACATCAGCAGGCTGAAAGGATGGGTATGTGTCCTCATTGTTCCTCATGTTTATTCCCAGCTGAGTCTCCCTCTCAATTCCCCAGAACATCCACTTAGGTTTCCATGCCATCTGATCCTAACTACACACCCTAATACACCCTCCTTGTTGCGCTCATTTAACCCTTCCCTGGTCATTCATTTCATCTACTTTAGCTCTTGAACCACTGTCTTTTTCTCCAATGCTACTTCTGTCATAATTTTCAGTAATAATTACATAATTTAAATAATTCTTTTAATCCCTGGTCCCTTTATCCCATAATCTCCAGGAGCACAAAGTGATATTAACAAAAGCTCATTCTCTTTTTCCATGCCATAAAATTCCCAATGACATAAGGACTGCATTTCATAGTACTGGTCTCCAAATTTTTGTTCAGATAGAATTATATTACTAGTTCTTTCTAGTGAAATGTGACCAAAATCAATGTGTGCTACCTTAGGACCAAAGTTTTAAGAAGTGAGTTGTCCTCCTCTATCACTATCTTTACTCTTCTACCTATTAGATATGATGAAAATAAATGGCTGGTGAATTAAAAAGATTGAGGGAGTCGAGTCTTGGATAACTTCTTCAAAGACATTATCAACCAATTAGAAACAAACTTTTGAAAATTGAGTCATGATTCATTTTTTACCTCTATTTATTGCCACATGTCTAGCATATCCTAGTTAATAAATCATCTCTTAACCAATCATCTTCGCCTGGAGTGACTTCATTCACCACTTCCATGACCATACTCAAGACCTAACTATTACCAATAACACAACTTTCGATAAGCATGATTTCAAATATTCCCCTCTCTGAAACTATCATCATCTTTTTACCTCTCTCCCTTTAGTAATCACATATCAACTATTCTCAGACTCTACCAAGATGGTTACTCCATTGATAATAGCATAATTTTAGTCCTTCATCCCCATAATGCCCTGATACTCTCCTTACACATGGTTAAATACAATGGGACAATCCCTTAGCTAGTACGCCAGTTTCCTTGCCCCTATCACATTGTCAAACATCAGTGGTTAAACCACAACCCTAGCTAAATTTGGTTTCTCAAATGCTGTCCTTCTGCACTCATGTAGCTGAATGTGGCTGGGAAAAACATCACAGAATCATTGTAACTAGTCTTTCATTAAATCTCCAGTTACTAACTTCAAATAGATTCATAATGGTGATACAAAGTCATACTATATTTCCTTAATTCACTTATTCCTCCACCCTCTTTTATTTTAAAACACACAATACTAAATCTGTTCTCTATATGAGTTGGTGTTATTTCTTCCTTCATTGAGAACATTCAAATAGAAGAAGAAAACCTCCAAAAAATATCACCACCACTTAAAGTTTCTGCATCTATACACCTATATTTTGCCTTCTTTCTTATAAATTACAAGTTCTTCTATCCAAGGCCCAGTTGTCTTTTTGAGCACTAGATCTCATTCATCCTCCTCCTCATTCCAGAAATTCTCCTTTTCTACCTTTCTTAATTTTTCATCTCTAGTGATTCACTCCCAGAATAAATATGAACTTATTTCTCTTATCTTGGAAATGCTACACTTTATTCCTCTTCCAGTTACTCTTCAGTTTTTCTTTTTTTTTTAAGATTTATTTATTTACTTATTGGAAAGAGAGTGAGAGAGAGAATGAGCACACAAAGGGAGAGGGAGAAGGATTAGCAGACTCTCCACTGAGCAGGGAACCTGATGCAGATTGTGGATCTCAGGACCCCAGAATCATGACCTGGCTGAAGGCAGTTGCTTAACTTATTGAGCCACACAGGCACCCCCTTATTCAAACTTTTTACAGAAAAATGTGTACAAAGCATTAATTTTACTTGTACCTGATTTTTATCCCTTCATTTTCTATTCATTTCAATCACAAAATTTCACCTCCCATTGCAACTGCTCTTCTCAATAAAACCCGCAGTAAAACATCACTAAATCTAATGGTCTTAGACTTCTGCTTTCTCAACGTGAAGCAGTATGACATAGTGATTCTCACTCTTCTGAAATTATTTTCTGTACTAGGCTATCACTCATCTGGTTCTTCTCCCACCTCTCTGTCTTTTTTTTGTCTCAGTATTCTTTATTGGTTCTTATTCATTCCCTGATCTCTGTTTGGAGCATCCCAATGTTTAGGTCTTGAATCTCTTCTATTTCTTATCTAAAACTGTGGCTGAGTACCTTAACCAATTTCACGGTTCTGAAAACCATACACAGTCTGTCACGGATTACTGTTTATATGTTCCCTAAACTCTAAACTCATATATTCAACTCTCTACTAGTCATCTTAAATTGGATATCTAACAGCCATTTTAAATATTACAAATCCCAGACTGTTAATATTACCTCCTGAATAAAACATAATGAACAAACAAAAAACTCTTCTCATTATCATACTCATCTCAATAAAGGATAACTGAGTTTTTCTAAATGCTGAAGGCAAAAATACCTTGGAGACTTCCATGACCACTTTTCTTACATTCCAGCTACAAACCTCCAGCACACCCTGCTGGCTTTGCTTTTCACATATATCCAGATTCCAACTACCTCTCCCTCTACTACTACTTTGTACTAGGACACCATCATCTCCTGGAAAAATTCTTATTATAACCTGATGATTGATCTGCTTTTGATTCTATAGACATGTTGCTAAAGTAATCTTTTTAACATGTGTCAGAATTTATTTTTTTGCTTAAAATACCATAGTTTTGTTTTGTTTTTTTTAAATCTCAGTAGAGGGTTTTTTGTTGTTTGTTTGTTTGTTTTGGCTATGACCTGTATGGCAACTATTTTACCTCCAAACTTGTCATTAATTCTTGGAATTCTTCTTATACTACTCATGTTCCCATCTTGAACTCTCTACTCCTGCCACACTACCCTATTCACTTTCCTGGAACATACTAGACATGAGCATAGCCCCCAGCCTTTGCACTTACTTTTTCTTTGCTTAGCATGTTATTCCTTTGGGGGTTGATTTTTAATTTCATTTAGATCCTTACTCAAATTGAATGAGGCTTTTCTTGGATATCCTTTGTGGTAGGGAGAATAATGGCCCTTCAAACATGTCCATATCCTAATAACAATGATTTGTGAATATGTTAAATTACATAGCGAAGGAGAATTAGGGTTGCCAATCAGTTGACTCTAAAATAAGGAGATTCTCCTGGGTTGTCCTGGCGGGGCCATTAAAATAAAAAAGATACTTAAAAGTGCAAGAGCAAGGAAGAAGAGAGTCAGAGGGAGATGTAACTACAGCAGAAAGGCGCAGAGAAATGCAACACAGCTAATTTTGAAGAGACAGGAAGAGGGCATGACCCAAGTAATGTGAATGACCTATAGAAGACAAATAAGGCAAGAAATGAATTTTCCCCTACAGCAACCAGATGGGAATGTCACCCAGTCAATACTTTGATTTTAGCCCAGTGAGACCCATTTCACACAGAGTCTGTATGGCCCTTAATGACATTATAGAACTGTAAGATAATTAATCTCTATTGTAGGCTACGAAACTACGAAATTTGTAGCAATTTGTTAAGACAGCAATCAAAAACTAATATACCATGTCAAGTTTACCCTTATTCCCAACATTCCCTATCCAATTCCTCCACTTTATTTCCTCCATTGCATTAGTTCCTTGCTAATATACATTATATTTTGCTCATTTATATTGTCTTTGCTGTGTCCTTACTAGAATGGAAGCTCCATGAGAGGAGTGAGAACACATAATTTGGCCTTTTTTGTTCCTTGCTTTATCCCTGGCTCCTAAAAGAGTGTCTGGAACATGAGGGCTACTAAAGAGCCAAAAAAAAATGTGTTGAATGAATATATATGTAGAATTAATGTATTGATGCAACAAATTTATGTGCATATATATGCATGTGTACATACATATATATGTACAACATATATATATATATACATATATATTTACTGATTGATTATACTGAATTTAGATTCTCTCCATTGCTTTATTCTCAGCTATTAAATGGCCATTCCTTTTTATTTACTTACCTATATTTATGGCACCTAGTTATTGAATAATTACTACTTCTACTCTCAAGTAAATAACCTGGCAGCTAAGTCATCACTTTCCCACTCCCAATTCACTTGATCCCTGCCACCTGTAATTCAACACAACATTTGAAACAAAAATTGTCCACTTTAGAGCACTTTCTAAAACAGCTGCCAACTTGGACAGTATTATTAGAAACCAAGGCATTTAGTTATTGTGGATATGCACTTGTAAAACATTGCTAAATAGTGAGCACTCTGCTCATCACCAATTACACTGATAAACATTTTATGAAAAATTTAATCTTCATTTCAGTTTGATAAATAATAAAAATACTCATTTTCTAATTGGTAGATGAGAAACATGAATCTGTAAGTTAGTGAATGATTAATACTGTAATGACCGCATATGTTGCAGAGGAAAGAAGGCCGTGTACAAATGTCATTACTACATTTTCACTGACCAACCATATTCCTTCTGCCCAGATTTGTTTTTTGCCTTTGATCATTTTTCATACCTCAATTTATTCTGAAATACTGTATTTCATCTCCAATATTGTACTTCTTTAAACCAGTAGCTTCTAAGAGAAATAAAATTTAATTTACCCTTGAAATCATTTTTCATATGTATAATGTGATATCTGCATTTTTCACATTATATTAGATAGTAGGCAAGAGCTTTGAGTGGCTGATTGCCCTATTCATGCGATTCCAAGCAATATCTGAAGACAAATGCAATGAGAAAACTGTGTTAAACTTTATCTGCTGAAATTTGTAGCTTATTTAATGGCTTATTAGAGAAAAAAAGCCCAACAGATTAAATAGAAAGCCATTTAGTTTCTTTTTCTTTTTTTTTTCCATTAAAAAGTCCTTATATATTTCAATGGTGATTACATGAAGGTCATTTCCCAAAATGTCAAATAAGTCCTTATCAGAATGACGCAAGATGCATCCTGACTTATGTGATTTTGAATCTCAAAATAAGTCACTGAAGTAAATTAAAAGTGAGAGATTTCTCAGTTCTGTTTTGTAGGGTGTCATGATATACTGAATATACACTTGCAACAATTAGTATTTCCTCTGTAATTCAGTCATTGTGACATCAGTGATCTGATATCATGCATGAAACCATCCACCCAGTGCTTAAGGAAAATCCTGCAGAGTCGGATTCTAACACCAAAACTTATATTTAAAACAATAGGAGAGAAAACATTAAGTAAAATAGTGTACTTCAGACATGACCCCAAACTGGCTGATAAATACAGCTCAAAGCATTTTTATCAGCCAAGGCAATGTTCAGTTTCATTCCAAAGGCTGTTGGTGCTTTTGTTAAAAACAATTAATGAAGAAACCGCCTCCCACCCCAAAAATTTTTTAGCAACATTCATGAATTCAGGAAAGTAACTGTATATAGTCAAAGAAACCTGACGAGTAGCATTCAGTATTCAATATATGAACTTCCCCACCCACTGCATACTCACTGTCTCACAGTTAGGATATATATGAGGAGATTTCCAAGAAGTGAAAACCTTGTGGAGTAAAGATGATGCACTTTGCGAGGATTCCTTGGGGTGGATAATGTAAATGCATGCCTATTTAGGACTTTGCTGTAACTTGGGTATGTGGATGTCCTATTTTGTCTGAGGTCGCATAAAAAACCTAAAGCACATTTGCATTCATACAGTTCCAGAAAGTAAAATCACCTCTTCTAAAACAAACCAAAAATAGTTATAATAAATTACTGAGGTCTCTATGACATTTTGAAAAAAGACGTTTAAAAATTTGTCACATTTCTTTGAAGTTGCTTAAGTCAGAATTGAACTGCTATTTAAATTATGTCTGTTGCTTATTATCACTAAAATCAAATGGATTCCTTTTGCAAGAGTTGAAACTGGGACCCAGAGAGATTCCTTTCTTTGCTTTGCTCTTAAAACCAATTCTCTTTTGCTACTGAAGTGTTCCATTCACTCTCAAGAGCAGAGAAAGTAAGTTTTATGGATTCATGCACCACTTTATAGCAACCTGCCTAACTGTATGGTAAAGATGCAACTAGAAATCCCACACTTGAAGATAACTTTAGTTTACAGAATCCAACTATCTATAACTATCACAACTCCCACATCAGGACCAATTTTCCATACCGAGGCACTAAATTCTGCTTCAGAAAGAGCATTCTTATATCGATATGAAAAATCGTTGCTAACAAAATTACTTTTTTTTACAAAGATATGTCTGTGTGTTTTTTGCTCCTATCTAACACTGTGGATTTCCCCTCTAAAGACATTTCTTCTTTCTGCTATTTAGGATTCATCTAGATATCAGTTAAATCACTTACAGCTAAGGGCACTTTAAGAAATTACAAGGTTTATGATTTTTGATGATGCAGACATTATATTCACTTTCTAAATTCATTGTCTCAGTGAATCTTAGTAAGTATCTTAACTCAGGTCAAACTTTAAAAAAAAATCCTGATGTTTATGTTAGATAACACATAAGAATAAAGATTCTGAGGATTTTGAAGTAGAATACATATTTATATTGTTCATTGTGTAGGTGAATGTGTCCTGTCTGGTTTGGGGGCAAAGTGAAAAATAATCCTCTACTGAATATGAATGGCATTCTAAACTCATACTGAACTCAGACATGCAGTGGTAGTAGTCAAAGAAAAATTTCCAACAACAGTATATTAAAATTTGTATAATCTACAGGATTCATTATAGGTCTATGATATGCAAAACATGATGCATTTTGAATAGAAATGCACATGGAAGTTTTATTTTATCTCAATCTTACTTTTTAAAAAATTTTTAATGTGTTATGCTAGTCACTATACAGTACATCATTAGTTTTTGATGAGTGTTCCAAGTTTCATTGTTTATGTATAACACCCAGTGCTCCACGCAATCCATGCCCTCCTTAATACCCACCACCAGGCTCACCCATCTCCTCGCCAAAACCCTCAGTTTGTTTCTCAGAGTCCACAGTCTCTCATGGTTTGTCTCCCTCTCTGATCTCCCCCTTTTACTTTTCCTTTCCTTCCCCTAATGTCCTCCATGTTATTCCTTATATTCCACTAGTAAGCGACTACTTTCTTTTTCTTAAAATATACTTTCTTACTGGTAGCTAACTTAACTTTTTAATAATAAAAGGTCAATAGCAAAAATGAACACTGGGAAATCGATGACATTATTCTCTACAGAACTCTTTCTTCATGCAGGATCCAGCACAATGAGGTAAATAAAACATTTGTTGTTTTGCCAAATAGCTAGACAGGAAAAGAATATCTACCAGTATTGACAATGCCCGGCAGCCACAAAACCACTGGTACTTATAGGCTTACCATTTTCAGTCTCAGCAATTTACTTTACATAGCTAACTGACTCTCTGTCCTATTATTCGCAGTTTGTCAAAAGATTGAGCTTCTCTCCCTGTATTACAAATGGAGTCTAATTTAGTCTTTCCTAAATTCCATCAAAAATATCTATGGTCTTCTGCTCATAAACACAGACACAGAAACACATACACACACACTCATACATTCACAGAATACTTCACACATTAAGACTGCTAACCTTCCTAATCTTCCTTTGGCCAGTGTCCTCATATAGTGAAAAATAGAAATAACATTAGACAACACGTATTTTACAGGAGAGGAGAGCTAATCTGTGAATCTCTAAGAAAGTAGAGCTAGAAATTAATTGTTAGTACCAAGAGAAATTAAAGAATAACGAATACTGTCAAAACTATTCTTTATAATTATATTTATAGGATTGATTCAATGCCAATTATACTTGTTAATGGGATTTATTTTTAATTAGAAAAATCAGGCCACAGTTTATTTACAACAGTGCTTCTCAACCAGGGGCTATTTTACCACCACAACCCCCATCTTCCCCAGAGAATACTCCGTAATGTCTGGAGACATGTTTCAGTGTCACAACCGTGGAGGTTCCTATTGGCGTCAGTTGGTAGAGGCCAAAGGTGTTGCTAACATCCTCTGAGGTACAGAACAGTGCCAACAACATTGAATTGTCCAGTTCCAAATGTCAACAGCACCAAGCTTGGGAATCCCTGATTTAAAATATAATGATGAGAAAAATGAAAACAAAATTTTAATAGAGAATAACGAGAGGAAGCATGTCTTCCAAATAAAAATAACATAGAAGAAAATGCTACCAGTATAAAAATAGATGGAGGAGTTATTGGAATAGTATTGACAAAAACTAAAACAAAAATGTGGCAAACCAGGGTAATGTGGTACACTATTTATAGTCTGGCATTAAATGCCAGGAACCTTTTAAAACACAACGTATCCTAAGGAAATTATCAAAAGTGTGAATAAATATTTATGTAAACACTGTTAACAGCATTATCAAAAACCTAAAAAGGGTATTATGCTTCCTTATTTTCAGTAATCCCTGACCCTTTCTCTTTCTTGTGCTTATGCCACATGCTCAATCTACTGATGAACCAGGTGTCATGCCCGTCCAGGTTCTTTCCCAAAGACTCCTGTCTATGCTTACTAACTTATCCCCAATTTATTCATATCTGACAATTGAATTAAGGGAATGCTAATCCTTTATCCTCTATGACCTTCTAGAGAAGTTCCTTAAACTCAATAAAATGATTATAAAAATTCAAGCTCTGAACTATTCCAGACCCTCCGTTGCCTTCTGGTGTCAGAAATGTCCCCTGCAATCACTTGTGCCAAATAAGATTTCAGAAAACTAGTCAGAGACCACAGGGTCTGCATGTATAGATTTGTGCACTAATGTTTCCTTTTCTCCAACTTTTTTCCCCCAATGACAGCTGAGTGTGCATGTAAGATAGGAGTTTTCTCTTAAAGTGAACGCAACCAAATGGCAATGACATGAAGACTACTAACCATCCTTTTAAAATTACTATGAAAATGAAATTATGGGTCTGTACTAATTATCTCTAGATATTGACGTTCAGTAACCTTTCCAACCACATAATATGCAGTGCCTCTGTGATCTGCAGCACCTACGGAAAAGACATGCTTCATGTACCTGTTATAAATGTTATATAATTCTATTTTTCCTCCTTTCCAATTATTAGAGAAAAAAGATTTATGGATAAAACTGCAACCCCAACTGCTTATTAAAAAATGGCTCTTACCAACTAAGGGGGAAAGATTACAGAAAATATGGGATAGAAGTTTTTCATTTAAATCTACATAGTATTACATAATACATGGTGTCACAATTCTGCTAAAAATTTGGTGTGCATCTGAATCAAACTGGAAAGCACACTGGAGGTTCTGATACAGAGAATTTGGGGGCAAGTACTGCTGAATCTCCATTTTTCACAAGCTGCTCAAGATATTTCAAGGTTCTCTAAAGTGTAGGAACAAAGTGGTATAGACTCTAGAGAGTTCAGAAAATTAGTAAATCCTGAAGGGATTAGTAGATTTATGAATATCTGCTAATGATAAGGGTTGATTGATGAGTAAGGACAACTATATTTTAATTGGAACTTGAGAAAGAATAGAGACTGAGACAGTGGAAGGTATGACAAAGTAATTAAAACAAGACTGTCTGACCCCAGTGTCTACAAAGCCAAATAGAATCTACAGATAAAAATAATCATGCCCACATTTTCTTCATCAAGGATCCTGATTTTAATTTTGCAAAAGTCATTTCAGTTGTGCCTGAGTGCAATCTCTTAGACAAATGAAGTTATTAGGTAATAATCTATTTTTTCTACTCTTAAAATTAATCAGATACTATACCAGGTTGCTCGATCTGAGGAGTTCAGTGGGAAATAAAAAGTACAACTACTCTAAATGAATATGATTCCAACCAGAAGCAAATATAGTAGAAACTTATCTATCTGGTACTATCCAGACCTTAGCTGATGGGTTAATGAGAAAATTTTGCTTAATATAAAGTCATGAAAGGTAACATATATATAATATATATATTGTATACATGTATAAACATACACATGCATATGTGCTATCAATATTTCATTTGAACCATAAATAAGTTAATTTGAACTTACATAATATTTTATGTGAAGAGGCAAGGCCTTTTTAGTATTATGTTGTCTTTTTTACATACACCATAGAAAGTATAACCTGTGGTCTCTAGTTCTGGTTGAGAAGAAATTAAAGACATTCACAGGGCTACTTCGAGTATAAAATCTTCTAAATTTTTATCCTTTTCTCCAAAATTTCATAGTTATTTGCCCAAAATTTGATTTTTGAAATATTTTTCTATAATTAGCATTTATTTTCATGTCATATTTTAAGGTATTTTATTAAATAGCAAAATTATACTAAGTTCACTTAGAAGGAACATGATTGAGAACAAATACAACTTTTACAGATGAATCATTTTACAGATGTATCAATAGGAGTAGAGAGAGGTTAAGGGACTTACTAAAAGGTAAACTCAGAGTTGAACTGAAAATGAGCTTGTCTTGTTCCAGAGGCTGCAAGATTAATCTGAGGCAGACTTCAGAAATTAGCCTATGAGGCTTTAGTGTTGCTATGAAAACATTCTTCATAACACAAACACAAACACACACACACACACACACAGATTTTAAGTGTTCTGTGTTCAAAATTTAACTAGTTTTTCTTTCTGACTTTTTAAAGTAATATTTTTCCATCATAAAAAAAAGCCAATACAAAATGCAATGATCTGGTATCAGTGTGATCATGCTTCACAGATCTATTTTGCCACCTGGAAGAAAGCCATCCAGGTGGTCATTGCAGAGAAAGGTTATAAGATTTTCAGTCAGATGGTAATATCCAAATGAGTCAACTGCAGTGAAAGTGCCAACTACCAGTCTAACCACTATTGACAAAGTTTTATATAATATCACATTCAAATCACTAAAGCTGGTAGGAGATGGATTTCCCACAAGTGGATGGAATCCTAATTTTATACTAATATAATATATAATATAATATAAAATGAATTTATATATAGTTTATATTATAGATAATATATTATATATAATTTATATATAGATTTGTATATTTACATATGTATAAATATATATTATAAATAATATATTTAAAATTTTATGTGTATAAATATTTATCTTATATATAATTATATCATATATTAATTATTGGTGTGTATATGTTATATATATATGTAGTATACATAACAATAAATGCCCATTTTAGAATCATTTGTAGAAATAATTAGAAATGTTTCTTGGCAAAGACAGTACTTGAGTTGGAACTAGAGTGGTTAGAAGTTTTATAGAGGCAAGGTTTTTGGAAAAAAGTATACCAGATAGAGCATACATACTTGCTAAGTCATAGAATGGGTTTGTTAAATGACTAGTGGTAGAATTGGGGGAGAAGGGAGTTGTATTTTTGATGTAGGGTAAAAGGAGATTAAACCAAAATGGGAAACTGAAGCAAGATCACTTTGAAGGATCTGGCTTACATCAATATGTTCTTCATTAAAAGCCTTACTTAAGAATTTGAACTTTGGAACATTTTCAAATTTGTGAACAAGATTGACATGATGGAACATACGAAATAGTTTCTTGTTACTCAGAAATGTTATGATGCCAATAGCTGAATCTGTCAGCAAAAGAAATAAAGGAATCTTTTAAGTTGCTTTTGGATTGATTTATTGCTGTGTTTAAAGTAGTTTTACCAGACAGAATTGTTTTTTCCTCATCAATGTAACTGAATCAGTGGGCTGGAAAATAAAAATTTCTAAGTTCCATTTTTACTATGTGCCAGCTCAGAATCTGAACAAGAAATTTTGTCTAACTCCTTTTATACATGTAAAAACTAAACTTCAAAAAAAGCTGACTTCTTTTGATTAATGATTGTTTTACAAATTGACCAAATCTACTGGTTAAATGTAAAACTTCAACTTCATAAAAGATTACATGTCAGTTTATAACTGCATTTTAACACTGCATCATTTATTTTCCTCTAAGAATTACAGAAAGAAACATGGTCAATGAAGTACCATTTCAGTATGTTTTAGTTTACCCAGCAATACACGACCCATGGTCTCACTGAAGCCGTACATAACAGCTTCGGGTTCAACTGGCATCTCTTCTAAATGTCGTTCATAATTCTCTTCCAAACCCCAAAACTTCAGCTCTCCTATCAACTAGCTAACTCAGTTGATGGCTTTATTTTTACTTTATATTAAAATAAGAACTTTCACCAGATGGTAATTCCCTTCACTTCCTATTAATGTGCCTGTGACCCACGCATCCTCTGTCTCACTCACCTTGGGTCCCATCTCCCACTGAATTTTCAGAAAAATCACTCACTATGGAGGACTCCGTCGTGCCCTCTATCATCAATCTACTCATCTTTAGTAGCTGTTTCTCATTTCTATTCATAATCTATTCCTTCTTCATAAAAAATTTAAAAAATTGTTTTCTCCAACCCACTGCCCCTTCAAGCTCAAACTTATCTAAAGCATTGTCTTTATTTGTGCTTCTATTTTTTTCATTTCTGAAAATCAAACTGCATAATCTTCAATTATGAAATGCAAAATTAATCTATATAAAAATCCTGGAAGCTCAAGATTTTCACCTCATTTTTTCTTTCATGTCATTCCTCTTGACACAAATCATAACAGAATACAAATATATACACAGGCATATGTAATTAAAGAAATTATAGAACAAGAAACTGATTTTGTAGGGAAGGAAAAAGTGCTCTGGATTTCTATTTCCTAAACATAATCTCTTTAACCTTAATTACCTACTCTTTCCCATTTAAGAAAAACTACAGAGAATAATACCTTATTGTAAAAATATGTCATATAAATAAATTATAAAAATGTTATGATATAACTGTATTCTTATTACCCAAAACACTGTAGATAAACTGGCCATACAGCTATGATATTATAAAGCAAACACTGTTATTGAAATGTTAGATAGAATGCTGTTCTAGGTACAAACTAGGTTGTAACTGCATTTTAATCCTGTAGCATTTATTAAGAATTATAGAACCATAGTAGATGATATACTGCTTTAATATACCATTTAAAACTTTAACAGTATTTCATTTTAAATGATGGAATCATTACTTATGAGCATAATAATCAGAATTATCTCCAGGAATGGTTTTTAGATAAGTTGTAATGATGTTTTTTAAAAAATTTACTGAATATAGAATAACTTTGTTCTCAGCACTTTCAATAATTTACTAGTGATGTGATTTTTCAAGTTTGTTTACTCATAATAAATTCAAATACATATGCAAGAAAATCCATTTATATGAAATCATAGGATAGAAGAAAATTGGGAATGTGACAAATGTTTGAAATAGCAATTCTAAACTAATACAACACATCATAGAGCCTCCACAATTTAAATGCATAGATCATAGTCTTATAATGTAGGGAGAAAAATGAGATATATTAGCAATTTTTCCTGTATTGCATAGTTTTTGGTACTTAAAATTTTCTATATTCCAAATATATACATGAATACAATACATAAAAATATAATATTTACACATATTTATTTACAAACATTTTTTACCCATTCTTCTGTTGATGACCATTGACTTATTACCAAATTTTTGCTATTATGTATAAAGGTACCATGGATATTCTTATAGTTTTATGTGGATGTAAGCTTTCACTTTTATAAGGTAAACACCAATGAGTGGAATTGATACCTCAAAGTGTGGATGTATGGAACGTTCATGATTAACTGTAAAAAAAAAAAAGCCAAACTCTTTTCCAAAATGCTCGTACCCTTCTATACAATCACCAGTAATCTCTGAAAGTTCTATTTGCAATATATCTTCACCAACATTTAGTGTTGTCAAAATTTCTAATTTTAGTCCTTCCAGTGGTATGAGGTAATACATAACTGTGATTTAATTTATATTTTCCTCCTAACTAATAATGTAGAGCTATTTGTCATGTACTTATTTGGCCATTTGTATATCTTCCTCTGTGAAGTCTAATCCAAAATCTGTAATGATTGCTCATTCTATACTGGATTATGCATTAGTTTGAATCCTCTATAAAACAGATGCCAAGATGGAATTACACATGCAAGAGATATATTGGAAAACACCTATGAAATATAAAAGCAAGAAAGCTAGAAGATAGCAGGTCATACTGGAGGCCCTCATCAATGCAATAAAGAAAAAGAAATGAAAAGCATAAAGACTAGAAAGACGTCTAATGGTTTTTATGGAAGAGGACATTATGTTCTTAGTACCACACTGTAAGGAATTTGCTAAAAAGCCATTTGAACTACTAAGTTAGCAGGTTAGCAGGAACAAGATCAATATTCAAAATAAGCTGTATTTTTACACTGATAATAAACAATTGGAGATTCAAATTAAAACTATCATTTCCAATCACATGAAAAAATATGAAATACTTAATATGTAACAAAATCTGTGTAAGACCTATATACTCAAAATTAGAAAACATCACTGAGAAACTAAATAAAGTCTATATAAATGGAGATACATAACTTGCTTATAAACTAGAAGACAATAGTAAGACAGCAATTTTCCCTAAATGAATCCATATATTCAACTCAACCCAAATTCAAGTGTTAGGGAAGGTTTTTTGGTTTTGTTTTTGTTTTTTAATAAACTGAAAAACATTGCATGAAATTGCAAAAAAAAAAACCCACAAAATAGCCAAAATGTATTTGCAAATTAAGAACAAATTTGAAATACTCCTATAATCTAATTTCAAAATTAATTATAAAGTGCAATAAGCAAGCCAGTGCAGTATTGGCGAAAGGATAGACAAATAGAGAAACAGAATAAAGAAGCAAAAAATTAACTCAAAATATGACTGGAATTGGTTAGTAATGTTCAGTTTTTCACAGAGATGGTAAATGCCACCTCCAAATCTGTAGGAGACTGGTTTTATATTTAGATTTATATAACTGGTTATAATAATATATTTAAATACTGAGGAAATTCCTTCACTATCTCATAGAACAACAAGATTCAGTTGTGTTTCAAGTTGTGTTCATTTGCCTGTTAAAAGCAAGGGCTGAAAATAAATTGGTGATGCCACCTTATCTTTTTGGTCTTAACTATGTCAATTTAATTAAAATTCCCTGCATCTAAAATGTTGCCTTTTGCTGAACGAAAGGCATTTTAATGTGGTTTATGTATAATATTAAATAAAGAATATTTAACACTCTGACATTTTATAGATGACCTATAAGGTCAGATGCATTTAAAATTCAGTGTGACAAGATATAATAGCAAACTTGTGAAATCTTTAGTAAGTCACTAAGTTATACTTTAGGATTGTCTTCTAAACAGCTATTTAAAAACACAACTGTAGAATTTCTGTATATGTAGGATTGGTAATGGTACTTCTGACAATTCATTAGAAGGATTAAGGTAGAGGACATTGATCCCCATTATAAATTGTAAACTAATAAAGCTTAAGATAATTAAAAACAAAGTAACATAAAAAAGAAAACATAGAAAAATTTATTTTTGTTTTGGTTTAGACAAAGATTTCTTACGTTTAAAGCATTAGGATAAAAAGATTAAAACGCATAGAGCATAAAAGAAAAAAATTATAAATTAAATTTCCTCAAAATCTAAAACTTCTGCCTTTGAAAAACCATAAAAGAAAAGGCAAGAGACATTCTGGGGAAAATATATGCACTTACTTGATAATTTGAGAAAGACAGAAAGAAAGAAATTTTATTAGACACATAAACAAAGAGATATATGAATACAAACAAGCACATAAAAACATGCTCAACCTTATAAGTATTTAGGAAAATGCAAACTGAAACCTCAGTGAGAAACCCCCATACACCATAAAATGGTTAAAGTAAAAGGACTTACCAACACAAGTGTTGGCAAATATGTGGCACCACTAGAATTCTCCCACATAGCTGGTAAGAATTCAAAGTGGCACAACCATTTTAGAATGGAAATTTGACAATTTCTTATAAAATTAAATAGATACTCAGGATATGACTTACCAATCCCACTTCTAGACATTTACCCGAGAAAAATGAAAACATAGATTCCCCTAATGCATGTGACTGTGTGAATGGAAAATGGTCTAGACAAACCACAAGTTGTTTATGAATGCACACAATACCCACAACAACACAGAAGAATCTCTAAAGTATGTCAAAGAAGCCAGACAAAAAAGACACTGCACTGCATAATTCCATTTATACCAAATTCTTGAAATAAAAGATATTATTTCCTTTCTTTAGTTTAATAAGCTGACCCCATTTATATGAAGCTATGAAGTGAACCTACAATCTAAAGAGAGGGACAATAATCAGAAGCTGTAGTCATAGAAGCAAATTTACAACTAAGTAGCTCTGCCTTGTAAGAAGCCAGTTTTATTTCTAGGTCAAATTTTCTTCATTTGTAAAATGCAGAGGTTGAGCTAGTTGTTTTTCACCATGTTTTAAAACTCCCAATATTTAAGTATGTTGTTTGTCAAACCAAATTTATTAAACAATAATTTATTCGACCACTTCTATTATGTATGTATCTATGAATGTATATATACACAAATATATGCTAATGACAGCCTCTGATCTGTGATAATGTTCATATTTAAATAGATGACTGTGGGCAAAGTAAAGAAACTAAAAGTCCATACAGGCTTACCACCCACAATAAACGTGCAATTTCCACTAGTGATTTTGAAATATTGAAAACAGACCATGGAATTCCTTCCTTTACTAATTCTGCACACCACAATAGATCTGTCTACTCATGGGAACAAATATGAAACTATTCACCAAAAGAACCTACTCAAAATTTCTGATTGTCTGATTTTATATACCATAATTATTCTTCAAATGTAGATTAAAAACAGAATTAACTGTGTATCTTACATAATCTAGCATTTGCAATATAAAAATATTGCTAGGATCATCCAACTAGGATAAACTATGAACAAGTCAATTTTATTTAACACAAAATTCCAACTCCAATATATTTCTCAGAAAGACACTCTCCGAAGAGCAGGACTGCTTTGACTTTGGATATTTGCTGTTACATACAGGTCTTTTAAGTATACTTAAAACTATTTGTTACGTGCTCGCTTCGGCAGCACATATACTAAAAAAAAAACTATTTGTTACACTATTTTTTTCTACTGTCATAAATTTCATAAGAAAAAAAGGGGTTAGGAGATTTTCTGTTATCTTTCATACAATTAATGAGCACAGACTTCCCATATTTTGCAATATCTTGTGTTTTAATGTTCTTATTTTTAAAAATAAGAAACACTGCATGTTCATTATAATAAATACAGAAAACTAAAAACTTGAAGGTAAATAAAACAGATTATTCTATGAACTACATGACCATTTACTGGGATTTTAGAGGGTGTGGTTTTCTTAAAGAAATTAAAAAAGCAAATACAGACTATAATAGGTAGCCTCTAAAACGTCCCTCAATCAATCATCTCAGTTCTTAGTATCACTCTCCCTTGAGTGTAGGCTGAACCCAGTGACTCACATCTAATGAATAGAAAACAGCAAAAATGATGGGATATCATTTCTGAGTTTAGGTTTTTGCCTCTGTCTTAGGTAATCTCTCTTACTCTCTTTTTAAATTTTTTTATTATTAACATATAATGTATTATTTGTTTCAGGGGCACAGGTCTGTGATTCATCAGTCTTACACAATTCACAGCACTCACCACAGCACAGACCCTCCCCAAAGTCCATCACCCAGCCATCCCTCCGTCCCACCCCTTTCCACTCCAACAATCCTGTTTTTTTCCCTGAGATTATGAGTCTCTTATGTTTGTCTCCCTCTCTGGTTTCTTGTTTCATTTTTTCCTCTCTTGCCTATGATCCTCTGTCTTGTTTCTCAAATACCAGATATCAGTGAGATCATATGATTATTATCTTTCTCTGATTGACTTATTTCGCTTAGCTTAATATCCTCTAGTTCCATCCATGTCCTTGCAAATGGCAAGATTTCATTTTTGATGGCTGCATAGTATTCCTGCGTGTGTGTGTGTGTGTGTGTGTGTGTGTGTGTGTGTGTGTGTACACACACCACATATTTTTTATTCATTCATCTGTTGATGGACATCTGGGCTTTTTCCATAGTTTGGCTATTGTGGACGTTGCTGCTATAAACATTGGGGTGCATGTGCCCCTTCAGGTTACTACATTTGTATCTTTGGGGTAAATACCCAGTAGTGCAATTGCTGGGTCACAGGGTAGCTCTATTTTCAACTTTTTGAGGAACCTCCATACTGTTTTCCAGAGTGGCTGCATCAGCTTGCATTCCCACCAGTGTAGGAGGGTTCCCCTTTCTCCGCATCCTCGCCAACAGCTGTTGTTTCCTGACTGGTTAATTTTAGCCATTCTGACTGGTGTGAGGTGGTATCTCACTGTGGTTTTGACTTGTATTTCCCTGATGCTGAGTGATGTTGAGCTTCTCATGCATCTTGGCCATTTGGATGTCTTCTTTGGAGTAATGTCTGCTGCCCATTTCTTGATTGGATTCTTTGTTCCTTGGGTGTTGAGTTTGATAAGTTCTTTATAGATTTTGGATACTAGCCTTTTATCTGATAAGTCATTTGCAAATATCTTCTCCCATTCTGTGGGTTGTCTTTTGGTTTTGTTGACTGTTTCCTTTGCTGTGCAAAAGCTTTTGATCTTGATGAAGTCCCAATAGTTCATTTTTGCCCTTGTTTCCCTTGTCTTTGGCAATGTGTCTAGGAAGAAGTTGCTGCAGCTGAGGTTGAAGAGTTTCCTACCTTTGTTCTCCTTAAGGATTTCGATGGATTCCTACCTTACATTTAGGTCTCTCTTACTCTCTTAATTGCTTGTTCAGAAGGAAGCCAGATGCCATGTTTTTAGCTGTCCTGTGCAGAAGCTTGCATGGCAAGACATAAACTGAGGAAGGCTCCCAGCTAATGGCAGTGAAGACATGATGTCTACAAGCAACCATGTAAGCAACTTCACAAAAGTATCTGAGGCTCATCAAGAACCAGGTGAAACATCATTTTTTTAAGGATTTTATTTTTACATAATCTCTATACCCAATGTGGCGCTTGAAATCACAAGCCTGAGGATGGAGAGGTCCATGCTCTACTGACTAAGCCAGCCAGGCAACCCCCAGGTGAATCATCTTGAAAACAATCCTCCACCAGTTGGGTCTTGAAGTGACTGTAGCTATGGCCACTAATTTGATTTCAGCCTTGTGAGGGAATCCAAGCTAGAGGCGCACAACAAAACCATATGCAGATTCCTCACTCACAGAAATTATGAGAAAATAAGTGTTTATTTTTTTAAGTTGCTAAGATTGGAAGTAATCTGTTACACAGCAATAGGTAACTAATACACCTTCATTCTCATGATTAGACAAATCACTCACACAAGATGCATAGTTCCTAGGTGATGGTATCAGATACCAAAGTCTATTTTTGTACTAAAGAGACTCAGGCTTCAGCAGTTTTATTCAGCTCTTTTTGAACCAAATAAGGAGAATATGGCATATAAAACTGATTACTATTTTTTTACTTTTTTTTTTTTTGGTAAGTCTTGCCACATTTGCTTCAACTGAGAGTTTGACTAATCTCAAAAATTTTAGGGCAATCTTAATTGTTTTTGTATTCTTTTGATAATGTCTTGGTTGCTTTATTATATATATGCAGAGAGAGACTAATTTTATTTTGAGAATTAGTGTGCTTTCTTATAATTGGGTAAGTTAAATAGATACCTGGAAAATAAGTTAAGAATTTCTATCTTAGCTTTCTTTTCCTAATCACTTGATCAAAATTGACAGGAAAAAAAAGATCAAGATAAATAAACATTAATTACCATATTGGGTGACTGGGTACTCTAGTCTATAAAAAATGACTCAGGGACCCCCTGGGTGGCTTAGTTAAGTGTCCGCCTTCGGCTTGGGTCATGGTTCCAGGGTCCTGGGATTGAGCCCCGCATCCAGCTCCCTGCTCAGCTGGAAGCCTGCTTCTCTCTCTCCCAGTCCCCTTGCTTGTGTTCCTTCTCTTGCTCTGTATTTCTCTGTCAAATAAATAAAATATTGAAAAAAAATGACTCAGAGAAATATTACAACTAACCAGAAGTTTAGGTCCTTTCAAAGGTATGTTCCTGTCCCGAGGATGTGTATTTGCTGTAAAGTGTGTTGCTTTGTAAATCACCAAAATTGTAATGGTCTGCCTGGCTCTTAACATTATTTCCTTATTACTTGTAGCAGCAAGGCTTCACATGACCAATATCCACACTTACTCCCACTTGAGACTCTACACGGCATCAGATCTGACCCCAGGAAAGCAAGCTGTTCTGAATCCTGTTCCTTGCCTGCAATGTCTACACTGATCAACCTCATACCTTGTCCCCTTTGATCAATTCTGAGCAACCAGTTTCATTGTTTACTACTTTATGCCTACATTCCCTCTCCAAATCCCTCTCATTTTTCAAGATGTAGCAAATGTTACATCCTTTATATAACCACCTTTTTTAAATCTTCCCACCCCTACACACACACACACAATAAATTTCTGTAGTTGAAGCCACTTAGTCTCTGGTATTTTTGTTATAGTAGCACAAAAAGACTAAGATATTTCTATGTGTGTGTGTGTATCATTCATAACTTACAAATTTTTGAGGGTAGAGACAATTTCTGAATCATTTTAATGGGCACAGGTCCATTTGCAGAGTTCCTTCTGGTTGTTCTTTTTATTATATTTAATTATATTTCTCCCTTTACTGACACTGTGTTTACTTCTGTCTTCTTTTTCTATTTCTGTCTTCTTTTAAAAGAACTATGTGATTCTTTTTTTTTAAGATTTTATTTATTTATTTGACACAGAGAGAAAGAGATCACAAGTAGGTGGAGAGGCAGGCAGAGGGAGAGGGGGAAGCAGGCTCCCTGCTGAGCAGAGAGCCCAATGCGGGGGCTCCATCCCAGAACCCTGAGATCACGACCTGGGCTGAAGGGAGAGGCTTAGCCCACTGAGCCACCCAGGTGCCCCAGAACTATGTGATTCTTTGTAAGATCATTTGCCCTCTCATTGAACCTTCTTTTAGAGATATCAACTTGTATTCTCTCTGCACATAATTGGAAGCCATTCCATATACATGTTTTGTACCCTCCATGATCCTTCACTGTCCCAAATGCCTAGACCAGTACATTAACCACAGATAACTCTGTATCTTTTCTATCAGCTGAACAAACTACCTAATCACAGTACCCCATCTTGTTATGACTAGCCCAAGGCTCTCCTGAGAAACATAGCCTTTGACTGCTTAGCAACTCCTCAAGACCAGCTGATCACCCTTCTTGCTATGTAATGATTGTGAATTCTGGCTTCCCACAGGCACTGAACCTGCACATTTTCCAAAAGTTATCTTGCCTCGTTTCACTCTTTCTGGGTTATCTTCCAGAGTAACAATATGTTCTTTGCAAATGAAGGATTAAGTATTGTAAGCATATATATTTTTATTAAGAATAATGGATCTGACACACAAAAATACATTCTAGTTATTTTTATAATTGGCACATTATAAATGCCAAGTGCCTTCCAATTCAGCAATTAGGTTATAAAAATTAAATCATGAATCTTACATTTTACATCAATTTCATTCTCAATAGGGAATATTTAAATTGACATTAAGGCAAATAGGAAAGAGTACATGGGGCAGAAATGAAACAATTTATTAACAAGCACCTTGCATTGCACAATCTTCTAATGTCACTTGAAATATCATTTACCATGATCTCCGAGGTGAGTGAACTTATATTCTTGAATAAATCAGTTGAGAAAAAAGATTATGGAATCATACACACGTGTATGTGCATGCATTCACAAATATATACATATATGTATGTGGTTAGGTAAAGTAGGGAAGATGCACATTTGTCCCTGTCCTCCAAACTGGCTTGAAAATGAATTAAGTTGCACAAGTCTGCAGTAAAGGCAAAGTGCCTGCTGGAATCGAGCTTTTTTCTTGAACAATGTCTGTGCTGGTGAAACTTCTCCAGCTTCCAGGGCAGGAAGAGCTTGCATGTAAAGCAGGAGGATAAGCAAGAGATGGAGTATGGGAGAGAAAAGATAAATGTGCTATTTGGATCTCCATCTCCAAATGAAATCCCTGATCCCCTGATGAGTCAAATGCAGGATCGATTGGCTTTGCTTGGGACCATGGAGTCCATTATGATTCTAAGATAAAGTGGGCTTATTTTCTGCATGAGAAATAGGACCAGCCTGGGGATTCTCAACAATAAGACTATAAAAACTCTCTGTCATTAAAAGGACTGCTGGGGGAGTAGGGAGGGATAGGGTGGCTGGGTGATGGACATTGGGGAAGGCATGTGCAATCGTGAGTGCTATGAATTGGGTAAGACTGATGATTCACAGACCTGTACCCCTGAAACAAATAATACATTATATGTTAATAAAAAAAAAAACCTCTCTGACAGTGACCATCACTCAGTGAAAACAACCCATTAGTTTCCCTTTACTGGATTAAAGGAACTCTAGGATTCCCTTCAACATTTGA
Organism: Ailurus styani; assembly: GCA_002007465.1. NCBI lineage: Eukaryota > Metazoa > Chordata > Mammalia > Carnivora > Ailuridae > Ailurus > Ailurus styani. Next base: position 234,748 of record LNAC01001072.1, read on the forward strand.
ACCGCTGATGACACAGTAGAGAAACAACATACATTGCACCCCCACTAACCAGTTTTGCAGTAGTATTGTTTTAATAGCGTATATTTTGAATATTCCTTCTCTGTGTGTTTAGTACTTTAGTCACACCTTTATAATAATACTGACTACATTTTTACCATAAATATTTGTGTATATGTTTATCTGAGGTAAGAGATGGCAAACTCTCAAGTAGGGACTACATCTCATTTATTCTATTGCTCATTTATTCTATTGCTGTCACTAGTCTTTTCCATATAGGGACTTAATATTTCTGTTCAGTGAACATATAAATAAATGGCTATAGAATACAGGCACAAATACCTTTATAGAGAAATATTAATTTGTAAATTTAAACTCTTTACACATATTTTCCTTTCCACAATTGATAACATTCTTATATTTGGTAATGTTATTTTCAAAAAGTTTTTAAATGGGTGATAGTTTAGATCCAACATAATCAGTGCAAAAATATATAATTGGAGAGAGATCATATAACTATTAAATATTCCCGCATTGAGATTTTATAAGTATGACACTGATAATAAAGTTTTTGCACACTGGCTTAATTGCAAATGGCAGCACATTCTATGCCATCAAATTACTGACAAAATGTAGAATTAAAAAGATTCACAAATCATCTACTATCAAAGTTAGGGATGATATAAATTCAATCAACTTGAGATGACTGTTTTCAGGCCAAAAGAAAGAAAAACATGAATAGATAATTAAAAACAAGTAAGTTGTAGGTGCCAACAGTCTTAAATTTATAGGCATATGTACATATTTTTGAAGTTTCAGGAAGAGTGTTGTTAATTATCTAGGAGTTTTTGATGGAGTCATTTTTCAGTGTTTAAGATACATTGTATATGAATTATTCAACTATATGCTTTTATAATTTGTTAGATATTTTTTTTACAATATGGAGTTTCCTTATAGGTATGAACAAACAAATAGTATTTTCTCCTTCTTTTCCTACCACGTTTCTTTGCTCAAGGCATGATTTCTTATTCCAGTAATTTGTTCCTAGAGTAATTATTAATGAGTCTCATTATAATGCCATAAAGCAAATATGAAACTTTTAATTTTACATATAAGTCTAACTATATTTATAAATATATATATATCTGAATTATGCATTATGTAGTTCATGTATAAATTATTTCTAAACAATAAATGGGGAAATAATAATGGAAGGAAAACTTAAAACTTATGAAACTCTCTAAAGGACAAAGCAAAATGCAGATTAAATGCATAGTTAATGTGTTTTGAAAGTAATAAAAACTATAGCTTTTACCATGTCAATAAAAAGCAAATTTTTCATGCTTAATTACTTTTCTGGCATTCTAATTCATAGATAATTTTAAATTATGGGAAATAAATAGTATTAATTGCAGAGTAATAATGTATCTTCATGTTTTTTTATGTACAGTGTGTTTCAAAATCTTAATTCCTTTTTTGCTGATAGTATTCCAATAAACTCCTATCCAGAAATATGACTGTCTATCTAAAACAATGTTATAAACCTGTGGATCCTCAATACTTAATAATTTTTATTTTGTTTCAGAAATAGTAATAAAAGTAATCTAAGAAAACGAAAAAGGAAAGTTTTCTTCTGCCTACCTGGATAGCCCATTTTCTCATATCTTCTATGTGAAATCCCAATTAATTTTTGTTACAGATTCAACTCACATACCACCTCCTTCCTGACGTCTTCTCTATTTCTTCCTTTATTTTCCCTCATTTTAGTAGTACCATCCACTATGCTTACATCATTTTGATTGGACTTCTTTTTAGCATATTGGTTTTTTCTTTGTAATATGGTTTATATCTCTTTGCCATTAAATTGCAAATTTCAAAACATCAGGGCCAACTTTTCTCGGTCTCCAACATTTATCATGCTGTGTTACACATACTTCATACAATGATGGTCTGCTGGATTCTCACTGCCATCTTTCCTCTTGCATTTGCATTAATGAGGATAATACGAATTGTGCAAATGACTTTGAGTAACACAGAAGAAAATTAAAACAAAACTCCTACTTGAGAAGTTTATACACTGTCTTTCTTGGAGAAGAAAGAGAGGAGAAAGAGTTGACAATATCATTACAAGATTCATTTAAAACATAAACAGTAAAACTGGTAAATTATTGAACATATCTGAAACTAACGATGTACTATATATTGGGTAATTGAATTTAAATAAAAAATACAAACAGTATTATGATGATATAATTACATGTTATTTGAAGAGGCCAGCATGTTAAACTCCATCTACACTATGATTAAAACTATAAAAAAAGTCCCTGCATTTTCAAAAGGTTTGTAATTTAAAATTGAAGGCAAAAGAGTCACTATATTAGTTGTTGACACTTTCTTGACTGTTAGGTCACAACTATATAGTTGTGTACATACAGTTCATTAAATAATTGTCCGGGACAGTCCCTAGAAGCCTGTCTCCACACAGCACTGTATCTGGATGCAACAACTTTAAAATCCAACGTTCACTCTAAAAAGTATACACAGACAATATTATTTTTCTCTGACATTCTTGGGACTTCGCATGTTATAGTGCCAGGGCTTTTTTTTTTTTTTTTCTTTTTTTTTTTTTTTCTNTTTTTTTTTTCCTGATCTTAAAACTGTCTGTAACGTAGTCAAATCTTTGTAAAACCCAACCATCATATGATGGATGGAAAACAATGGTGCCATATCCCCTATCAATGAGATCCTAAACTGACTTTTCCTGTTTAGGTAGAGTTGCCAAATACAAATTATTTTACTTTTAATATAAAACATATGGTATTTGGCCAAGGATTTGAATCAACTGTTGTTACATAAATGTGTTCCAAATACAATGATCTCAAAAATTCCAATCTATTCTCTTACAGTAAAATAATTAAATCCAACTAATCAACTAGTATAACAAGATAACAATGATATATAAATCCCAAAAATCACATATCTCCCATGGGTATATAGTTATTAATATTAGAAATGTTTGAGAAAAAATGAAAAGTAAATTTAGAATGCTCAGCACAATTAAAATACTATAAGTAAGATTTGTGCAAAAGGACCATCAGGTTTAAAAAATGAGACTAACACCATTTGCAAATATCAAAATTAAAGAGGTAAGCTTGAAGTCTTAATCTATAACACAGATTTCTTTATTTGAGAAAGAAATGCAGCATAATTGATCAAAACAGACTTAAAACTGTGGCTGCCTATATAGTAATAAATAAAGACTGCTGTATTTTAACACATGGTTATTTCCAAATGACTTGGTATTTTGTTTTTCTAAAATTGCTATCACAAAACACTGATATACCAAGATGGTTTTCGCAGCAGTTGTAGATATACTGCTGTTTTCTTCGCCACCAGAGTAGAGGTCAAACAATTTAGTGAAACTGATTTAGGGCTCTGTATGGTTCAAGTAACCTCAGTGACTGGTTAATTCACAGGTAAAAGGGGGAGCAAATAAATATAAATTTAAAAAAAGAAAGAAATATAAATTTCATGTGGCTATGGTGTCAATTAAGTTGTCCCATGACCGAGTGGATGAAATTCTTTTCTTAAAACAGTGCAAAAACATTTTCAAAACACCCACAAAAATGTGCTAGCTCAAAAAGTGATTTCCCTCACCTATAAAATGGAAATTATTGCTTATCATATAGGGGTGCTGAGAAGAATAATGAACCATCAGAATCCATAAGATTACTTCATAGTTTTATTGTGTTATTGTTGTTCAAAATAGGTAATGTGGAAACCAATATGAACTCTTTTTGAAAACACGTTAATCTTAGTAATGGTCACAAGTTTGGCTTTTTAAGCAAAGTGAAACAGGGACTTTTCCATTCAGTACAGAACATTTTATTCAAGACAAAAGAGTTAGGTTACTCAAGGCCTATGAACTCAATTTCTATTTCCAAGGCTGGCTTTTCTCACTTCGCAAACTTTTATCCACCTTCTTGATAGCAAAAGTTTTAACCTCCTTATTTTCCCATCTGGAGTCCTACTATTAGTCTCTCTCTTTCCCTGCCATGACAGGGTTCTGATTAATTAAAGCATTATGCATTCAGAAATTCCTCCAATCCTCAAATATTTATTGAGTGTCACTTTGTGCCAGCCACAGTGGCAAATAAAGCCAACTCAAGAAGCTTAGAGTCAAACGTGGAGACAGACTTAGACAAATACTAACATAAAATATGATGAGTACAATCAAAAAGCAATAAAGGCTACACTATATTAAGACCTCTACAACTGCTGCCTTAAACTTTGGGCAAATTCCCTAGGTACCCACTTACCTTTTCTTGACCTTCCAAAATAAGTATAGTCTAGTAACTTTGTACAGAGATTACTTTGTCCAAAGTAAGTATAGAAATGTGTGGAACAACTTTTGGTTGTCACAGTAATTAGGATTTCTCTAGTTTTTCACTTGGTGGGAAGTTCCAGGAATAAAATGCATTGTAGTATGCAAAATTTAAAAAGATGTGGAACAACTGGGACTTTCATCCTTGTTAGTAAGAGTAAATATTTATTATTTAAACCAATTTGGAAAGTTATTTTCCAATATCTACTAATCTAAACATACATAGCCAATGAACAAGGAATTTCCTTCCTAAGTGTATGCCTGAATGAACTGAAAATACAAGTCAAACAAAAGATATATATATATATATATATATATATATACACACACACATATATATATATATATATATATATNAAAATACAAGTCAAACAAAAGATATATATATATATATATATATATATACACACACACACACATATATATATATATATATATATATATATATATACAAGAATTTCATAGCAGTGCTATTCATTATTGGTAAAAAAAAAAAAAAGGAAACAACCCAAAAGTCTTTAAAGAACGGAGTAAATAAACTGCATTACTCACACTATCAAATATTCTATAAATGAAAAAATAAGTATGACTATGGCTTAAAGTAACACTTTAGATGAAATTTTGCAAACAAGACACTGAGTGAAAAAGGAAGATGAAGTTTCACCCCATTTGTAAAAAAAAACACAAAACAGGCATAAGTAATCAGTAGTGATAGAAATTTGAATATGGTAATATCTAGGATTAATAACTGGGAGACAGGAAGAATATTTCTGAAGTGCTGGTAATGTTCTATGTCTTGATTTTGCTGGTGGTTAAATAGGAATGTTCACATATTTAAAAAATCATTTCTATACAACCGCAATTTCTGCACTTACCTGCACATATGCTACACCTAACAGTTTTTTTTTAAGTTTACTTAGAAAAATTTTAAATCAGAGGTACCAAAACATCAACTCAAATCTTGCATAGAGTAGCAAAGAGAAGAATGTAGTTTTACAATGGAGGGATTTGGCAGTACTACCTTAACCAAGCATTCAAATTGCATCAGTGGGTATGAGACCAAAGGAAATACACAATGTCAGCTATGAACTCCCCTTGCCAAAACAATTAAATATGTATGTACCACGACTTAAAAAAATTTACAATTTATAGGTAATACTAGGGTAATGGAATGTTGAAAAACGTCATGAGGAAACAATCCAGACACTTTTAGACTCTTGAGACATTCTGTAAGATTAATGTCCTAGACTTCCTGAAAGATCACTGTTTGGGGAGGAAAAAAATTAGAGAAACTCTTATAGTTTAAAAGATAGGTAAGATCTAAAACAAAAAATCACAATGCAGAAATCTGGATGGGATTCTATACAAGAAAAACTCTACAACATTTTTAGTGTCATTGGAAAAACCGAAATTTAAAGAACTGTAATTAGAACAGGAGGGAACAGTCCATGTTGGACTAACCCATATACTGATGTATAAAGCTGGAGGAAAATGTTTTAAAAACAACACAACAAAGATTGAAATCACTGGAGAGCGACCAAACCAGGTAGAACTTGAGGGTATAATCCCTGAGAGAAGGGAAGCATGAAAAGGGATTGACATATTCACCTCTGCTTTTTTGCTGAGATCATTTTCCAACTTTCAGCTTAACGGAAGCACCCCCTAAAGTGTCGGTCTTACCAGGCTGCAGAGACGGGCCAAAAAACTAGGAGACCGGGCGGCCAGAATTGAAGGACAGAAACCTCTTCAAATTGTTGATCGATTTGTAAGCTGTACAAATACAGGGTGAAACTCTTAAGAAATCAAATGAAAAAAAGCACCTGGAGGCTAGAGAGGCGAGTACTGTTTACAACAGCCACATGATCTGAAAAGAAGCCTGGATTTTAAGCCTTAGGTAAATGCAGATATCTTGCAAATATACTGAGCTTTTATGTAAGTTACAGGAAGGACCATGACCCTGGAGCAGGGCCATGTCCTCATATTATCACCCACAGCTTAAGAGTAAGGACAGGGCGCCTGGGTGGCTCAGTGGGTTAAAGGCTCTGCCTTCGGCTCAGGTCATGATCTCAGGGTCCTGGGATCGAGGCCCACATGGGGCTCTCTGCTCCCCAGGGAGCCTGCTTTCTCCTCTCTCTGCTTGCCTCTCTGCCTACTTGTAATTCTCTCTGTCAAATAAATAAATAAAATCTTTAAAAAAAAAAGAGTAAGGGCAAAATTATAATAGAATTTTCATGACACCTGAAACCAACCTTTGGTGACATATGGTGCTCTATCCCTGCCATTAAAAAAAAAAAAAAATCACATTCTCAAGTGGGAATATAATGGTGTGCAGAGACTCTAAAATTTCTAACTGGTAATATCTGTGAATAAAATAAAAATGTATTAATAATATAAAATGTATAAATGAAAAAAAGATGAATCATGCTAAAATTCAAGATGAAAACCAAGGAAAAAAGCAGATTTTTTTTAAAAACCAAAACATTTCATATATTGGAATTAACAGATGGGAAATTTTAAATAAATATGCTTGGCATATTTAAGATAATAGAGAAAAAATATACAACATAGATGAAGAGATAAAGAAGATCAACAGAGACTTGGAATCTAGAAAAAAATCAAAATGGCATTCTACAAGCAAAAAAAATAAAAGACCTGAAATAAGTACTCACTGGAAATATTAAAAACATAGTAGAAAAATAGCAAACTAAGAAAGGCCAGTAGAAAATAATCATATTGTGGTACAGTTAAGAAATAACGAGAATAAAAGAAACAAATGACAGAGTGAAAGAGATGAGGAATGCTATCAAAAAAGTCTTATCAATAGTGTAACTGAATCTGAGGAGAGAAGCAAATGGAACAGAAGCAGTATTTTAAAAAATAATGGACCCAAATTTCCCAAAGCTGATCAAACACATCAATTTACAGATTCTAGAAGCTTATCACACCTCTAGAAAGAATTTTTTAAACCAAATCAACTACATCTCTGTGCATCATCGTCAAACAAATAAAGACAAAAACAATCATAAAAGCAGAGATAATAGACATGTTTTCTTCAAAGAAGGAATAATAAAACTGATGACTGATTTTTCATCAGAAAAAAAAGAGAATAATATTTTTAAGTGGTGAAAGAAAATCTTTGATATTTGAATCATCTACTCAAACTTTTAAAAACAAGACATGCCTATGTGTTGCTAGGAGATGTGCTCTAGGAAAAGACTAAAGGATGTCCTTCAGACTGAAGACAAAGGACGCCAAATGCAAGTGTGCAAGTGCAGCAAGGAAGGGAACTTGTAAAGATTTTAAAATGAGCAAATATAAACAATTATTGACAATAAAACAAAAACAACAATAATGCCTCCACGGTCATTATTTTATAACATATACAAATGAAAATTAACTGTCAAAAACAGTAACATTGGGCACCTGGGTGGCTCAGTGGGTTAAAGCCTCTGCCTTCAGCTCCGATCATGATCTCAGGGTCTTGGGATCGAGGCCCGCATCGGGCTCTCTGCTCAGCGAGGAGCCTGCTTCCTCCTCTCTCCCTGCCTGCCTCTCAGCCTACCTGTGATATCTCTCCTTCTGTGAAATAAATAAATAAAATCTTAAAAAAAAAAAAAACAGTAACACTGCCAAAGGTGAAAAGATGTGCATTTACATTGTTACAGGATGTTTGCTTATTTCAGTCAGTGGTAAAAGTACTAATTCAAGTAGTCAGTACTAAGATGAGTAGCTGCATCAAAATCTGTAGGGTAGTCACTAAAAGTATTTTTTAATATGTATAACTTAAAAGATTACAGAAAATTAAGGTAAAACTATAAAACCATATTTGATTACTTCGAAAGACAGTAATAAAGGATAAAAAGGGGAGAGTATTATGCTAAGTGAAATAAGTCAATCAGAGAAAGACAGATACCTTATGATTTCACTTGTATGTGGATTTGAAGAAACAAAACAAACAAGCATGGGGGGAAAAGAGAGAGAGAAACCCACAAACTGACAGTTACCAGAAGGGAGGGTTTGGGGTGGGGGGTAAGTGAAATAGGTGATGGGGATTAAGGAGTGCACTTGTCGTGGGTGGCATTGGGTGTTATACAGAAGTGTTGAATCACTCTGTTGTACACCAGAAATTAACATTACACTGTATGTTAACTTACTGGGATTTAAATAAAAACTTAAAAGGATAAATAAAGGAAAAAAGAGCAGATATGATGGGTGCCTGGGTGGCTCAGTGGGTTAAAGCCTCTGCCTTCGGCTCAGGTCATGATCTCAGGGTCCTGGGATCAAGTCCCGCATCGGGCTCCCTGCTCAGCGGGGATCCTGCTTCCTCCTTTCTCTCTGCCTGCCTCTCTGCCTACTTGTGATCTGATCTCTCTCTCTGTGTCAAATAAATAAATAAAATCTTTTTTAAAAAAGCAGATATGACAAAAATGAAATAAAGTAGCTTATTTTTAGGCTTCAACACACTAACAGTAACTTTATTAAATGTAAATGAAGCAAATGTCAAAATAAAAGATTGTCAGTCTAGACTTAAAAATATGAGAACAAAAAAAAAATTAAAAAGACCAACATATATACAGCTTACAAGAGACACACTTTATAAATATTGCCGGAGAAAAAAAATTAAAAAGACCAACATATATACAGCTTACAAGAGACACACTTTATAAATATTGCCGGAGAAAAGTTAAAAGGAAAAATATGGAAAATGATTATATCATGGGAAAAAATATTACATAGCTGTTTTGTTAGGCACATAAGAATTTAAGGCAACAAGTGCTACTGGATGTAAAGAGAGTCTTTTATTTTTAAATAAAAATGAGTTAATGCTACAGCAAGACCTAATATTACAGATCTTCCTCACCTTGTAATTGCGTTACATCTCTATAAACCCATCTTGAGTCAAAATACAGTAAATTGAAAATGCATTTATTACATCTAACCTACCAAACATCATAGCTTAGCCTAGCCTAACTTAAATGTACTAAGAACATTGACATTAGCCTACAATTGGGCAAAGTCATCTAACATAAGGCCTACTGTATACAAAAGTATTGCATAGCTCATGCAATTTACTAAATACTGTACTGGAAGTGAAAACCAGAATGGATGTATGGGGACAGACCAGTTCTAAGTGTATCAGGTGTTTAACCTTGTGTTCACACAGCTGACTGGGAATGTCAGCTTCTGTCACCGGGCAGCATCAGGAGAGAGTATTGTGTGATGTATCACTAGTCCAGGAAAAGATCAAACTACAAAATTATTAGTCGTTTCTAGTGAATGTGTATCACTTTCACACTTGTGTAAGGTTGAAAAATTTTAAGTCAAACCATCAAAAATTGAAGACCATCTGTGCTAATATTGTATGTACCTAACATCAGGGCCTCAAAAAATATACAGCAAATGTTTACAGAACTAAAAGGAGAAATAGGTAAGTTCAGTGCCATAGCTGCATATTTCAATACATCACTGTCAGTAACCAATAAAACATGTAAAGAGCTGTAAGAGTATAAGAGATTTAAAAAACACGCTCAACCACCTTGGCAAATATACATATGTAGAACCCTATGTCCCACACCTACACAATGCACATTCTTTCAAAGTGTGCCTGGAACATTTGACAAAATAGACCATTTACCAGATTAAGCCTTGACCAGTACAGATAACATGCCATGCCCTAAAGAAATTTTCAACAAATTTCAAAGAACTAAAATCATACAGAGTATTTTATGTAACCACAGTGGAATTAAACAAGAAATCAATAACAGAAAGATAACTAGATCATCAACAAATTATTTGAAAGTAAGCCATGCTGTATGGTGACTAACATAACATAATTAAAAAAATAAATAAAGCAGATGTTGTTCTTAAAAAAATGAAAGTAAGCCATGTACTTCTAAATAAGTCATGTGTTAAAAAATAAATAGTAACAGAAATTAGGTATATTTTAAGCTGAATGAATACATAACAGATAACTTGTGGAATGCAGCTAAAACAGAGTTTACAGGGAAATATATTTTTCAGTGTAAAAATACATTAATTTTTGTTTAATCATTAAAGGTCATTAAAACCAAGCTCATTATTAGATAGTTAAAAGCTAAAAATTCTCATAGTAGTAAGTATTGACAAAACCCAGAACAATAGGAACTCTTACAAAATAATGATTTAGGTGTAAATTGTAACAACCACTTGGGAGAAAAGGACTGCTATGTACCTGAAGTTGTGTTTATCCTATAATTTAGGACTTGTACTCAGATATGCATGTTAAAGACCTATATGTTAGACATATACAACATTAAAAAAATGTTTTCAAGAAGAGCAGTTTTACTGGTAATATTTCAGCAACAGAACAATGAACTGAATATGTAACAAAGTGCCATTAGACACTGCAAAATAATGGACACATGTTTAGTTATCAGCATGAATTATTGTCAGAAAAATAATGTTGAGTAGAAAAACGTTGCTGAAATATACCTATATAGAGAAAGCATGAGAGAGAAATATTTATAGAAAAACATAAGTGTTGTTTTTCTAATTATTTTAAGATACTTTTAGTGTCATAATCTATCATTTACATAAGGTTGAAATATAAGGTTCAAACAGGCAGACACTTATGATTCAGGTATGTATCTATGTAATAGAAGGGTAAATAAATACATGGAAATATTGAACATCAAATTCATGATAGAGGGAGCAATGTAATCTGGGAGTGGTATGTGGGCCTCCAGAATGCTAGTAACATTTTATTTCTTGAATTATATAGTGGGTACACATAGTATACAAGTTATACCAGTATTTATCTTTTGTATTTTTACATATTCTAGAATACTTTTAAGATACATGATAAAAGTAAAGATTTTTATTAACCAGTGAATACGTTGACATTTGTCCTTAAGTACAAATATTCCATTGTTTTGGCTCAAAATAAATTTGTTTTCCTGAAATATATATTAAATTGTATCAAATGTCTCTTTGTTAGTCAACCAGATGATGATTTAGTTTCTTCTTTTGCCTTTTGATTATATTTTATACTACGTAAAGTCTGACTATCTTCAAATTATTGTGTTTAAATTCTTGGTAAAGCTATCATTGTCATTCGTATACAGCTAGATAAAGTGACAACAATCTGTTATGTTTTTCCTTTTCTATTTCAACCTATATTGGTAGAATGATGATGTCTTTGTAAAATGAAGGAAAAATACTTTCTCATTTTTCTGACCTCCAACAAATATCCAGTAATTTATAACATAATGAGTAACTATTCATTCTGGGAATTATTCTTTATATAAAATTTGATTTTAAGTGGTTCTCTTGTGCACACACTTAAATTTATCATATAAATGTTTCATGACACAGTCCCAAATTGATAAAATAAAGGTGTCCCTTTGGTTCATTGACCAGCAATTGGCAAAGTTCCTTACATCCATCACCCAAGATCAGAGTTAGCAAGAAACTACATCCATTTCTTTATTCCGCCCTCAACCTAGACAGCCCCCCAACACACACATGAGATACCTACCCACTCTTAGGCATTCTGTGTTAGTGATTTGCTTCTATACTACAGTTTTTAAAATCATGTTATTATACTTCTAAAAACTGCTTAGCTTTAGTTTGTTTTCTCTTTACAAAAAGTATCATGTTTTTTAGAGCTCCCTGTAATTTACTTTCTTCAATCAGTATATAGTGAAAATATTTATCTGTATTCTTTAATATAGCTCTATTCATTCAATTTGACTGCTATATAATATTCAATCATGTGAGCATACTGAAATGTATTTATCCAGTTGCTTGCCAATTACCATTTGGGTGGCTTATTTTTAATCTTTGAAAAAGATAAATTTGGAAAGCTATCTAGTCTCTGTATCATTTTTTATGATATATCTCAAATGACTTTTGTTAAGGAAATTTAAGCTCATATGTCTGCTCTGATTTATATTTCTTACTGAATCCATCTAAAAGTATACATTAGTTTCATTCAAATTTATAAATCTGTATAGTACATTGGTCTATATACATTATTTTTTAAAAACTTAGTAATATTAAGATAAGTAAAAAAAAAAAAGAAAAAGAAACCAGCCATAATCATCCCATCTGGAGTTATAGCCTCTAAATTCATCAAGAAACATGTTCCTGCATATGCTTCCAGACTTCTTTTTATCCATATGTTTTGTCTCTCAAAAATCAATTAAAAGTAAAATGTTGTTAGGACGTCTATTTTAATCTTTTCTTGTTAGTACTGCTATACTTTGTAATACTCACGACATCATAGGATTTGATATGCATATGTGTCAGAGAAAAGTATTGAAATGAGCAAGTTCTTTGATTACTGAAGCAGTTGAAGACTTTCATTTTCTTATCTGTATTTATTTTATAAAAGACCTTGTCATAATCCTTACCTATTTTCTTGTTATTCGTGTTTTTTTAAATCTTTAATGAATTTATATGAAGAATATTATTACATTTTTACATAGGTTGTATACGTGTGTTGACTTTCCATTTCTCTCCTATCTAAATAGATATTTAATTATATTTCTGTGGTACTTAAATATTTAACTTTACATAGTTAAATGCATATATAATTTTAGTTATGATTTCTGATTTTGCTATCTGACTTTAAAAAATCTTCCCAGTTTGCTAAAATGTAAATATATATTTATCTGTATGTTTACTTGTAGTTATCAGGTGTGCTGGGAAGAGGGGGATATGTTACATTTAAATTTTCATTCCATTAAGAATTTAACCACCATTCTAGGTGTAACTCTGCCTCTCTCCAAAATCTGCTATTTTGTGTCAAAGAGTAATGTCATTCTGTCACCAGATCCAAGGCATAGCTATTGTACCTCTCCTGGGTCCTCAGTGCTATTGTTCTTAAATACTGTTCTATGATGACAAACAGAATCTATCTGTTAGGCTCCCAATTTTGCCAAAGCCTGCCTTTATCCGTGGCTCTGATTCTTCCAGACTTTGACAAATTAAAGGGTTTCTGCCATACCTTTTAATTTAGAATTCCTATTCTTCCCTTGGATCTAGCACTCCTACCATTGGAAAGAAATTCAAATTCAACTTCCGTGTTCGTGTGTGTGTATATATATATATATATACATATATATACGCATACATATATATGTATATATGTGTGTGTACACATATACATACATATATGTATATATGTACGTGTATATATATATATACACACACACTCTGAGTAGTTCATAAACAACAGGTATATATTGCTCACAGTTCTGATGGCTGGAAGTTTAAGATCAGAGTACCAGCATGATCAGATGAGGGTCCTGTTCCAGGTATGACTTTTAGTTGTATCCTCACAGGGCAGAAGGGATAAGGGATCTCTCTGGAGCATCTTTTATAAGTCACTAATCCCATTATTGAGGGTTCCATCCTCATGACCTAGAACTTCCTAAAGGTGCCACCTCTTATTACTGTAATCTGTGGTTTAGGGTTTCAACTTACGAATTTGGGAGGACACACACATTCAGACCATAGCATTATATGTAACAGAAAAATGTTTTTCAATGCTATCCTTTGGATAGCCTTTAAGCTGATATATATGGCACGATTATTCTGATGTTTAAATTCCTACAGTTATTTCTGTAGTAATTGAGAAATGACATGTAAAATGCATTTGTTCTACTTCTTTTCCACCTCATTACATGCAAATGTTAAAATGAGACTTTTAAGTGTGGCATTGAAATAATGAGAGAGATTAAAAATTAGAAGAGTATTTTAGATCAAGGGAAAATTCTACAAGGATATAAAAATAAGCTTATTAATTCTCAGACGGAAAAAAAGGAAATGAAAGAACATAGTGAAAAATAGGGAAGGAAGAGGAAGTATGGTGGGTTCAAGTACCTGCTTTAGAAAGATCTTAAAGTAATATTCACTATTTAAATTCTATAAATTAAGCAGAAAGGATAAAAGAACAGGTAGAGATACATAGTAATAGTTTTGATTTTATAATCAATTAATGTAGGTTCAATATAGTTCAGGGACATAGATTTATATAAGAAGGCCAAAATAGAGTTTTTTATCAAATCCAAAGTAGGGAAAAATTAATTTCCCACATGCTTATTGCCCTTATCATTCTGCAACAAGACAGCCCCTATATTTAAGAGTAATGTGTGATATATTTGTCCATGGTGAAAGGAAAATCTCAAGTGGTTTCAGTAGTTTCCACAGCTCTTGAATTCATGAAGAGATCTTTAATAAGAGTAATTAACAGTGAACAAAAGTGGTCCATGGAAGTGACGATTTACTTGAGTTCACATGGAAAATATGTATCATTGGTGAGACTTAAATCCAGATCTCCTCTCCTGACTCAAAAATCTTTCTGACTCAAAAATCTTCCTAACTAATCTTTTGGTAATCAACTTTCTCCATATAGATTTTGATTTAATTCCTATTAACACCTTTCCCAGGATGTGCATCAAATAGTAATCTTGTAATATTCATATTTGAGTTTAGCAGATACTATTCTGCAGTTGAATAAATGAAGTTAAATAGTCTTTCTCAATGAAGTATATAGGAAATTTCCTTATGGATGAATACTTTAAAATTCTATAAAATGTGCTATGTTATGTGATTTTTTTTCAAACTTAGTTTGAGGTAATTGTTGAACTGATGCTCAGCAGAATACTCTTTGGGAAGACATCTTATAGTTAGTTCATGTATATCCTCTAATTAGAAAAAGAATTTATAATACCATCTCAAAGGGAACTATTGACTAAATTTTGAACTCAGATATCTGGCAAAGAGAATATTATAATAGCTTTCAAATAAGAAAAATTCTGAAATTAGAAATGCTACTTAGCACAGCATTAAGTACTGTGGATATAATTATGAGTAAATCAGACACAATTCCAGCCCACATGGAAAATACAGTTTAGTGAAGTATACAAACAGAAAAAAATCTTGCAAACAAATGTAAAATTACAACTGTTGTTATAATAAGTGTTATAAAGAAAACAATACTTATGCTATAAAACAATCTATGATCCAATGAGGGATAAAAATATGTTTCAGCTCAAAATTGAAGAATGAATGCAAGAAAACCAAGTGACTATGTGTCAGAAGAATATTCTAAGCAGAGAGAGAATCCTGGGGTGAGAGGAAACCCAAATTCTTATAAGGCAAGTGAAAAGAATAAAGGAGGCTACTATACAAAATAAAGCTAAAGAAGTAGTTAGAGACCTGTCCTTGTGGCCTATTATAAGACATTTGAAGATCTTTATTTAAAGTCAACTAAAGAGTTTGGAGCAGAGAAAACAGCATATTATTTTTATTTTGAAATGGTCAATCTGTCTAGAGATAACCCCTCCAATTGGCATAGCTCAGTGTCTAAAGAGATTATTTTGGCCAGTTACTCTTTCCACCAGGGAAACCAAGAGTATGTGAGTAAACATCAGCCTTCCCCAGCTCTGCAGAATTCTGCCAGAGACCCACGTCTTTCTTGCCCTAATCCAGACTACTGAGGTAGGCTGCAAGACTGAGGAATGTGGAGCAGCTGGGAGAGTGGAATTAAAGAGACATAGGTCTTATTTACTATATTGCAGACTCCATCAAGAAGGCCACCCATGAGCTACTAGGAATGCCTCACCTGTAGATTCCCAAAATGACCCACAGGCAATACACCCCATCCTGTGTCCAGCTCTCTGGGTGAGTTCTCCAATGGCAGCTGGAATGAACTGTGACAGAGAGTTAATGAGTATTTGCAGGACCATAATAATTTCCTAATAACTGAACTCAAAAGACATGCAGAGAAAAAAAAAGTCTACAATTTCCCTGAAAAAGAATTCAAACTAACTGTCCTAAGGAAGCTCAGTAAGCTACAGGAAAATACACAAAAACAATTCAATTAAATTAGAAAAACAATACATAACAAAATTAGAAACTTAACAGAGACACAGAAATCATATAAAAGAGCCCAAAATTCTGGAGCTGAATGATAAAATGAATGAAATGAAAAATATATCAGAGACCATCAACAACAGATGCATCAAACAGAAGAAAGAACATGAAGGGGAAGGCAGGCCTTGTGAAATAAAACAGCCAAAAACCAATTATGAAGATAGTATTACGAAGTCCTTAGCTATGAATAATTACTTAAACGTACATAGACTAAATTCTCCATCTAAAGTTATTAAGTGGTTTGGTGGATACAAAAACATGACCCAACTATATGCTGCCCACAAAAGTCTCATTTCAGCTTTAAGGACAGATGAAGTCTGAAAGTAAAGGGATAGAAAAAGATACTCCATGCCAGGAAAAGCCAAAAGAGAGCAGAGGTAGCTAAACTTATATAAGAAAAAAAAAAGCCTTTAACACAAAGCTTTAATGAGACAAAGAAGGTCATTATACAATGATAAAGAGGTCAATTTATCAAGAGGATATACAATCACAAATATACGTGCACACAACTTTAGAGCACCTAAATATATTAAAAGCATATACTAAGAGATCTGAGGGGGGAAATAGACAACACCACAATTATAGTAGAGGATGGCAATATAGCTCTTTCAACAAAGGGTAAGTAATCCAGACAGAAAATCAATAAGGCAACATTGGACTTGAATTATAAATAAAACAAATGGACCTAACACATATACAGAAATTCCATCCAACAGCATCGGAATGCACTTTCCTCTCAAGTGTATATGAAACATTCTCCAGAATAGATTATACATGTAACAAAAGAAGTCATAGCAAATTTAAGAACAAGATTACCTTTACTGACCACAAAAGTATGAAACTAGACATCAGTAACAGTAGGAATATTGAAAAATTCACAAATATGTGGAAATTAAATAATACATAGTGGAACAACCAACAGGTCAAAGAAGAAATGAAAAGGGAAAAATGTCTTAAAACAAACAAAAGTGGAATATAACATGCCAAAACTTATGGAATGCAGCAAAGTAGTTTAAGAGGGAATTTCATAGAAATAAATGTCTATATTAAGAAAAAAGATAGATCTCAAATAGAAAACTTAACTTTATACCTCAAGGAACCAGAAAAATAATGACAAACTAAGCCCAATTAAGCAATTTAGCATTGAAATAACAATGATCAGAGCATAAATAAATGAGATAAATATGATAAAACCAATAGAAAATACCAATGAAACTAAAACCTGATTTTTGAAAAGTTAAGCAATACCAACAAATCTTTAGCTGGATTCAGAAAAAGAGAAAGAAGATTCAAATAAATAAAATGAAACATAAAAGAGGATTTTATATAATCAAATAAATAAAATGAGACCAAAAAAGAGTATCAATTTTGATACTACAAAAATTCAAAGGATGTCTTTTTTGTCTGATATCTTAGCGAGCTATAGAAGTAGCCACTGGTCTCCCAGCTTTGCAATGCCACCCAAGGATGACAAGAAAAAGAAAGGTTCTAGAAAGTCAGCCAAAAAAGACAAAGACCCAATGCCAAAAAGAAAAAGTGTCCAAAGGCAAAGTTCAGGACAAGCTCAATAACGGTCTCCTTTGACAAAGTGACATATGAAAAACTCTATACGGAAGTTCCCAACCATAAGCTTATAACTCCAGCTGTTGTCTCTCAGAGACAAGAATTGAGGTTCCCTGGCCAGGGCAGTCCTTCCGGAGCTCCTTAGTAAAGGATCATTAAACTGATTTCAAAGCACAGAGCTCAAGTAACACACCAGAAACACCAAGGGTGGAGATGCCCCAGCTGCTATGAAGATGCATGAACAGATCCCCCAGGTGTACATTTTAGAAAATAAAACTTTATTAAATTAAAAAAAAATCAAAGGATGGTAAGAGACTACTATGAACAATTATATACAAAAAAAATTGGATAACCTAGAAAAAATGGATAAATATTTCAACATATACAAGGAACTAAGAATGAAGGACAAAGAAACAGAAAATCTGAACAGATCGATAAAGACTGAAATTGAAGCATTAATCAAAAATCTCCCAACAAAGAAAAGCTCAATACCAGATGGTTTTACAGGTGAATTCCACTGAATATTTAAAGAATGAACACCAATACAAAAAGCATCCAAATCAGAAAGAAAAAAGCAAAATTGTCTCTGTAAATAAGGTCTTATACATAGAAAATAAAAAATACACCACCAAAAGTTGTTAGAACTAATAAACTAATTCAGTAAATCAAATCAATATACAAACATCAGTTGCATTTCTACACATTAACTACCTAAAAACAAAATAAAGAAAACAATCCCATTTATAATAGCATCAAAAACAATCAAATACTTAGGAATATGTTAAGCAGGAGGTTGAAAGGCTTGTACAATGAAAACTGTAAGAGACTGATGAAAAAAATTAAAAAGAAATAAATGTAAATGTATTCTGTGTTCATGGGTCAGAGAAATAGCATTATTAAAATGTCCATACTATTCAAAGCCATCTATAGATTCAATGGAATCTCAATCAAAATTCCAATGACATTTCTCACAGAAATAGAATAAACAATCCTCAAATTCATAGAGAACTTCGAAAGACTCTAAACTGCCAAAACAATCTTAAGAAAGAAAAACAAACTGGAAGAGCCACATTTCCACAGTTCAAACTATATTACGAAGCAATAATAATACAAACAGTACAGTACTGACATAAAATAGACACACAGACAAATGGAATAGAATTGACAACCCAGAAATGAAGTCTTATACGTAAGACCCAAAACAATAAAACTCCTAGAAAAAAAATGTAGGGAAGGGTGCCTGGGTGGCTCAGTCAGTTAAGCATCTTCCTTTGGCTCAGGTCATGATCCCAGGGTCCTGGGATCAAGTCCCACATCAGGCTCCCTGCTCAGTGGGGAATCTGCTTCTCCCTCTCCCTCTGCCACTCCCTCTTCTGTGCTCTCTCTCACTCACTCTCTTTTTCTCTTTCAAATAAATAAATAAAATCTTTAAAAAAAGAAAATGAGGGAAAAACCTGCTTGATATTGGTCTTGGCAATAATTTTTTGCATATGACACCAAAAGCACAAGCAACCAAAACAAAATAAACAAGTAGGACTATGTCAAACTAAAAACCTTCTGCAGAGCAAAAGAAGTAATCAAGAAAATGAAAAGGAAAACCTACAGACTAGGAAAAATATTTGCCAATCATTTATCTGAAAGGGATTAATACCCAAACATATAACAAACTCATGCAACTCAATAACAAAAAACAAATAACCTGAACTATACCCAACTCAACACTCTGCCAGAGGATATGGGTAATGTGAATACTGTAGCATTTAATCATATCTCCATACAAAGAAATGTAAACTCTTGTAATGTGCTTTCTTAGTGCATGGTAGTATGATTACAAAATCCTAGGCAACCATAGGCACAGGAATTTGGTAGGCCAAGATAAAGGAAACTGTCAACTCAGATTCAGTCATTCAAAAAAATAGTCTTGTATAGTGTTATAAGCCAAGTTATTGCATTTAAAAAAACACTTCCAAATTCTATCATAATGGACTTTGGATGCCTCAGCTCATGGTTTTTTTTTTTTTTTCACTGTTTAAGTAGAATATCTCTACCTTCCATTAAGGCTTGAAAAGATAATAGAGTTTGGAAGGAGAAAATTTTTTTTAATTGTTTTAAAGATTTTATTTATTTTTTGACAGAGAGAGAGACAACGAGAGAGGGAACACAAGCAGGGGGAATGGGAGAGGGAGAAGAAGGCCTCCCGCTGAGCAGGGAGCCCGATGTGAGACCCTGGGATCATGACCTGAGCCGAAGGCAGACGCTTAATAAGTGAGCCACCCAGGCACCCCATGAAGAAAATTTTAATATGAGTTGGGGAAATCTTGACCTTTTCAGATAAATGTGATCATAGGAACATGGTATCAAAGTAAAAGGGCTATCAATACATGTATCTCCCTATTTCTCTTTTTTGTGACTAGTGACTAAGCTCACACTTCAAGGGAGTATATTAAATAAACTGAGAACAGCAACAAGTACAGACTTTACTGTGTTCCAACAGAAAAGCATGCCTACATCAAATAAACTAGATAACGCACTGTGGTCATGTGCAGTGAGTCAGGCACTGGAGTCTAGCTGTTCAGTGCCCTATGATGCAGTGAACTATTTGATGAGCCAGTAGGCCACCCACGGGCTCTGTCAGAGCAACATGTAACTTCACTCTATAGAGTTATGAAAACCACCTTGTGTATTCCATACCAGCACATGACCGGGGTGTGGTTCCTTACCTTATTTCCCATTCTCCATTGCCTTTCTTTCCTCCCACTATTGAATGTGGAATATATTTCCACTTAAGTTAACCAGGTTCAATTTCAGTTGCCAAAATCATATACCCTTAACTGATAAAAATAGTCATGCTTTTATCCTTTAAAAAATAGTACTATAGACTTAATTCAGTAACAGTTATAACCACCTGAAGCCCTGTGACATATTTTAATGTATTTATCATCTGGAATATATGCATTCTCATCCAATGTTCCTGAATTTCACTCTAGAATATTCATTAAAAATGGAGGCTGGATCTACTCGTTTATTTAATTAGAAAGACTTTGAGACTTGAATTATTGCTATAGTTACACTGATATTTCTCCCATCATGGTTCTTTTTAAATTTTCAGTCATTCATATTCTTTTTCGTATATTCATTTAAGCAAATGAAATATTTCATTTTGAAAAGTCCACATTTTTCCATTATCTAAACTCTAATTTAAGATAATACAAGTACTTCAGCTTACTTTTTATAGCAGATAACCGAATAAATTTTAGATTATTGCAAGTATTAATTTTTTGCAATGTATTAATTTATTATATTAAGTCTAGAACTTTTTTATAATAGCAATCCATCATTTATAATCTATGAACAAAATACACAGTAACAAAGAGTGGGACTTTTTTAAATTAGAAACTCAAATTTAGGAAAGGTCTTAAAAACAAATAGCTTCAATATTCCGAACTTATTTTCTTACAAATAGCAGTTTTGTATTTGTTTTTTGTTTTTCTTTTTTATTAAATCCTGTATCTCGGCAGAAATCTGCAATCAAAGGCACTTTTGAAGATAATATAGCACTGAGTGCAGAATACTTGTCTCCTAAATATAAGCTACAAAAATAACTAAGTTTGTCTTGAGAAAGAACATGTCCCTGAGACTGTAAGATACAAGAAATAACACATTTTCAAGTAGTTTTTACTGTCAGAAGGGGAAAAAATATAGCTAAACATGTCTAAAGGCACCCTACACTATAATCTGACAGTCTTTATTATGCAGACTGCCATTTTTAAAGAGTCAATATGGTGGAGAAAAAATGTAGTAGGCGTTGTTGAATAACAGAGATTGGAGTTTAAATTGTGGGTCTATGCTACATATAATATATGATGCACATTATTTTCATATTTACTATTTCTGAAGACAAAAAACATCCAGCAATTGCTGTCAGCCAATCATGATGTAGCTGTCATTGCTTGCACATGAGTAAGCATCAGACGTTTGAGTCAAAAGTAGCAGAATGGGTGTCTGTGCTGGAAAAGCAAACTTGAACACAAAGATAAAATACATTTTATTTCTAGAAGCAAGTGATTGTGAGGAAGAGGTGGGATTAGTGGTGACTTGATATGTTTAATAATAATCATGGAATAGAACAATTCTACATATTTGCAAAGCCAGCTTTAGAGTTTTTTATAAAAACTTTGAATTCTTTTATGGTGGTTTCCTTAAAAAATGCTGTTCCTCTAACTTCTTGGTATTACAGAATACTAATGATACCAGCATTAAAAACTTCCTATAAGTAGTCACATTTTTGGCAGGTAGGCTATAATTTGAGTGTCAAATTTTTTAAAATATTAAGGCACTATTTTTGTCTTTTTTTTTTTTTAAGATTTTATTTATTTGACAGACAGAGATCACAAGTAGGCAGAGAGAGAGAGAGAGGAGGAAGCAGGCTCCCCGCCAAGCCGGGAGCCCGATGCGGGCCTCGATCCCAGGACCCTGAGATCATGACCTGAGCCGAAGGCAGAGGCTTTAACCCACTGAGCCACCCAGGCGCCCTATTTTTGTCTTTTAAAATAGTACTTTTCCCCCCGTTGGACTGGCACTTACTTTCACATATTCAATAGGCAGATTGATTATAATTTAAAACATTTTTTCAATAAAATGAGTTTCAAGTTTTCCTTTATATAAATCTTTGGATTTCTTTTAGCTGCAAACTTCATCTTTGTGTTCTAAACTTAAACAATCAAAATTCAATGGCCAAGTATGTGTCTAGAAAAACCTACTTATTTTTGAAAACAAATATGTTGTTGTCATGGGACAGCATTTAAAAAAGGTGACAACTGGCAATATGACAATATAACACTGTAGATGTAAACAACCTTTAAAATGACAAATTTCTTCTAGAAAAAAGTAGCTAGCAAAAACAGAGAAGATAATTATAAATTATAAAATTGTCCAGAAAGAACTTATATTTTCCTTACTGGCTAGCTGATTTGAAAAGTAAGGAATGAAAAAGATGAGGTAGTCACATTTATGACCCAGGAAAGAATTATCTATCAGTATTCTATAGTAATCTATAGATAAATATTTAATTCTCATATATTTTCCAAGAGCACTTTAATTGGATCATGCATGTCACTATGTACCCCTTGATATGCTCAGAATCATTTGAAGACTGAGAGTTGATATGTCAAATTTCCACTTAGGATAGGTGTGAGGAAATCAGTAAAACTGAGGATCTTATTATTAATGTATCATTTAAATTCACTGGCCAGTGAATATATATCAAAGGACTCTAAGTTGTCAAAATTTACACTGTAGAAGTAATTTTAACAATCATGATGAGTTGCAACAGCAAAAAGTCTCTAGTGTAAAGCAGTATCTGTTACCACTTGCCCCCAATTCCCCTGTGTAAATATGAATCTATGTTCCCGTTGTGCCAGCTGGCAGAGAATATGAAAATAACCCAGGTGGCCTTTATTACATTTCAAGTTGGAAAAGAGAGCACGTTGCCTTGGTAAAGAAGGGATGGAAAGAAATTAATACTAACAGATTTTTTTTTTAACCTAAAGATTCATGCCATGCTTTTATATTCTTTTTTTAAATTGACACCTAAAGTTTCACTTTGGAAAAAAAAATGCATAATAGAGGAAATTGGGGAAATAGAATAAAGAATCACCATCTGCACATGATTTATTTTATCATATTTTTTGTTTATTACTCTTTTTGAAACTAGACGAGGTTATATGATGAATTCTATATAATATCTTATTTTTAACCTAACATTTATACCAAAGAATTTTCCATGCTGCCAACTTCACAATGATTAATTTAATAATGCAAAAGAACTCATCAAAGGTATATCCCATGTTTATTTTTGTATTCCTTTTTTAATTCATAAATGACATTATGATACCTACACAAGCTTTGATATTTTTAAGATGACACTTTTAAATAAACAGAGGTATCATACTATTATTTTATTTTGTGTTAATAGAATTCTTAGTGAGATTGAATTTGACATGTATTTACAGGGAAGAGCTGTGGCTTCACTATTATTACCAAAGTGTACATTTGGGCAAGGTACTGAACCTCCCTTAGTTACAGTCTCTTTACCAATTAGATGGAATCATATTTGTACTTCTCATGGTTTTTGTGAAGCTTAAATTAGACTATGTGCAGACCCCAACATCTAGAAGTTAATTCATCTCCCTCTCAACTTTCTCTTCTCCATTTAGAGGATGTTCTCTTTGAGAATTTGCTGATCATAGAGAAATGCTTTGCTTATTTATTTCTATGAGCTTTTGCTTATAATAATGACATTAATCATATGTCACAATTGTAGCAATCGTTTTTTATGTTAAATTTTTTATGTTAAATATAGACTGAAACACAGATTTATTTTATAACTTTAGATGGTAGAAAGCATTCATTTGAAAATTTTGATAATAATTTGCTATAACTTTCTTATAGTTTTTGCAGTCTTAAAATATAATTCTTCGATCATTAAGAAATTTAAATACATTTATAATTTCAAGATAAGAATTTAAGTGCTCTGAGTAGGGTTTTTTTGGTCACTTTGACATATTTATATACTGTAATATGGTTGATGTTGTGATATTTATATTCCAGAGAATTTACTGAATGAGGATTTTCCATTGATTATGGCTTTTTAAGTGATTCCAGTTTGTTGTTGCTGTTCCATCTCTTTCATCTTACACCAAGAGCAACTTCATTTACCATAGTATTGTAAAAAGACTAGCCTTGCCTCACCAAAGTGAGAACAGTTTTTAGTGGTTTCTGTAATGGCTCTTATACACTATTGATTCATTTTGTCTGTATCAGTGAAAGATAAACATAAAACCAGACATAACAATGGTGGACTAATTGACTGGAATTCTGGAATTAGATTCCTCAGGGATTACATGAAAGTTTTTACATAACTAAAGCCAAGTGAGGGTGCTTCAGAGCTGGTCTCCCATAACAATAAGCTGATATTTGTTGAGCGCTTACTATGAATGGGCCAAGCATTACTCTAAGTGCTGTACAGGTATTATCATTTTTCCCTCAACATAAGCTTTAAATTATCTCCTAATGACCTATGAAGATGCTCAAAGAGCCAAAGGACACCATGGAAAAAAACTGAAGGAAACCAGGAGAACAATGTCTCAAAAATAGACAATGTGCATAAAAAAATATAAAAAAGAATCAAACAAATTCTGTAGCTGAAAAGTATAGTAACTGGAAGGTCCTATGAGTAAACTGATGCACAGAGACCAAGGTTACATATCCAGTAAGACATAGAGTCAGAATTTGAACCCATGCAGGGCTCATGGTCTATCTGTCCTGTCAACCTGATTGGACATAAGAGTCCAGTGTTGTCACATTCCCTTTGCTTCCATCACCTGCACTGGCCCAACCCAAAACTAGAAGTTTACCCTGGGAAAGAATGCTCCTTTAAAGCCTCGTTCAGATGAAGAATTCTAATAGCTACTTAAGATATGGGAAAAGATTTAAGCAGACTACAAATAGAAACATGACATTTAGTATAAGAAAAAGAAACCAATTTGTCTAAAATATTATGATATTTCTAAAAGATTTTACAACCCAATATTAGCAGATTAAAAGGCTGCAAATCTTTCAAGACACATCTTATGGGATTTAAGAGTGTTCTGAAAAGTCACTAGATACTGTGTACCTATGCACTAAAAACTCAGATTCATTCACCTGAACATATTCCAGTTCAACAAATCTGTAATTTAAAAAATAGAAATATGAAGCAAGATATATACAAGCAGCTTTATAAATTGTGCCAACCTCAATTAGGGAAATGCATAAAAGAATAACCAGATGATGTAAACTTAAATGAGAAAATAAGGACATTAACTTTTATATACAGCAAATTTTAAAATACTGTAAGTATATAAATATTACTGAAAAAATATATAAGACATCAATAGTGCTAAACTCTGGATGGTAACATTGTAACTAATGGGTCTTTCTTATTTATACTTGTTAATATTTCAAGTTTTTCCACAGTAGGAATTGAATAATTTTATATTTATTCAAATATAATACAAAATGGAAAAAGCAGACAGCAAAATGCAAGCTCAGAATTATGTTAATTTGGGGTGGAAATGTGAGCCTAGAAAATTTAAGATTAGATAGTTACATTGTTTGGTCATAGCTCTTTGCTTTTGCCTATAGTTCTTCAAATAGCATGTGTTGTTTTTATAATCAGAATAAAGCTGTAGAATACTGTGTTCTATATAATGACCAAAAAATTGCTAAGATGATATTTAAAAGGAAGTGCAATGTGAAAGTGTTGTTTTCTTTCTGATTAGAAAGCTAATCCTTGACAATCCCCAGATCTGGTGCTAAGTGGGCCAGATCTCTAAGCATCAGGCAGGTTTTTGTCATTCACAGCTACTGCTGAATTTCCAACACTCAGCGCAGTCTGTTACAAAGAAGCTCATCAAAATTATTTGTTAAATTAATTCCACACATTCAATCTATGCCAACAGAAGATTCAGTCCTGACCAGTAAGCAGCGACTTACTCAGTATGAGATGTTACAGCTTCTCTTTCAGGCAGAGGACAGCCTCTAAATACAATGAGAGTCTTCCTTTAACATCAAATACCTATTTTTCATGCCTCCAGGTTGCTAGTGTATAACCTTGAGGAAACTAGTTAAACATTATGAGATTCTTTCTCCCATTTTCAAAATGAAGATACCATTATCTCATTTTTAGGGTAACTATATTAATCAAGTACATGTTAATATAACTAACAAGCAGTTCATCTGGACATACGATAAGCCAAATTGGGTTCAACAGATTTATACACTTTGGTAACCCACTGGTTTTTTTCTTTTTTATTGAATAAACTTTATATGCAATGCTGTGTAAGTTTAAAGTGCACAGAGTGTCACTTTGACACGTTTATATATTGTGATATGGTTATCGTGATACTTATCACATAATTAGAGTTCAATTATTATTTTCTATATTCACTATATTGTCCATTAGATCTCTATGGTTTCTTTACTACTTGTTAGGTTTGTACGCTTAAGCACCATCACTTTTATCCTCACCCTCCCCTGTCCCACAATCTCTTGGTAACCACCATTTTATTCTGTTTTTTACAGGCTTAACTTTTTTCAGATTGCACATATAAATGATATCATATGGTACTTGTCTTTCTCTGACTTATCTCACTTACCATAGATCCCTATGTTGTTGCAAATAAGAGGATATCTTTCTCATGAGTGAATAATATTCCATTGTGTATCCATTCCATATCCTTTTCATTCATTCATCCATTGACGGGCATTTGGATTATTTCTGTATCTTGGCTATTATGAATAATGCTTCAGTAAACATGGGAGTGCAGATAGCTCACCAAAATCATGTTCCTTTTCCTTTGAGTATACCCTCAGAAGTGGAATTCCTGGATTACACAGTAAATCTATTTTTAAGTTTTTGAGGACACTCCCTATTGTTTTCTGCGGTGGCTATACCAATTTACATTCCCACCAACAATGTATAAAGATTCCCTTTTTACCACATCCTCACCAGTACCTGTGGTGTCTTGTCTTATAATGATAGCTATTCTAACATCTATGAGGTGATATCTCATTGTAGTTTTGATTTGCATTTCCATTATGATTAGTAATGTTGAGCATCTTTTCGTGTGTCTGTTGGTCATTCTGATGTCCTCTTTGGAGAAATGTCTATTTAGTTCTTCTGCCCAATTCTTAACTGAATTATTATTTTTGTTATTGAGTTACAAAACTTCTTTATATATTTCAGATATTAGCTTCTTAGCTGATACATGGTTTGCAAACCCTTCTCCCATTCTATAGATTATCTTTTTAATGTGTTAATTACTTATTTTTCTCTGCAGAAGTTTTAAATTTGATATAGTCTTATTTGTTGAATTTTTGTTGTTATTGTTTCTGCTTTTGGCATCATGTCCAAAAAATTATTGCTGAAATCAGTATCGATGAACTTCTTCCTTATATTTTCTAGTTTTATGGTATCAGGTCTTATGCTTAAGTCTTTGACCCATTTCAAGTTAATTTTTGTGAGTGGTGTGAGGTAAGGGTCCAATTTCATGTTCTGCATGTGTTTCTCCAGTTTTCCCAGCACCATTTGTTGAAGAGACTATGCTTTCCCTATTGAATATTCTTGACTCACTTGTCACAGTAAACTGTATATGCTGGTGTTTAATTCTAGGCTCCCCTTCTGTTCCAACGGTCAGCGTGTCTGTTTTTGTGCTAGCATCATGCTGTGTTTAGTACTATGGCTTTATAGTATAGTTTGAAATCTGGAAGGGTGATACCTCTAGCTTTGTTCTTTTCCTCACAACTGCTTTGACCATTTGGGGCCTTATGTGGTTCCACACAAATCTTAGGATTTCTTCTTCTAGTTCTATGAAGAATGCCTGTGGTATTTTGATGGTAATTGCACACAATCTATAGATGGCTTTGAGTAATATGGCCATCTTAACAATAGTAATTTTTATAATCTGTAAACGTGGGATATTTTTCCATTTGTGTCTTCAATTTCTTTCAGCAAAATTTTGTAGTTTTCACTGTATTAATGTTTCACTTCCTTGGTTAAACTTATTCCTAAGTATTTTATTGTTTTTGATGCTCTTGTGAATGGGATGGCTTTCTTTCTTTTTCAGATGCTTCATCACTGGGGTAAAGGAATGCAATCGATTTCTGTGTGTTTATTTCATATCCTGACACTTTACTGAAATCACTGATTAATTACAACAGTTTTTTAACTGATTCTTTTTGTATTTTCTTTTTTTTTTAAAGATTTTATTTATTCATTTGACAGAGAGAGAGAGAGATTACAAGTAGGNGCTTTACTGAAATCACTGATTAATTACAACAGTTTTTTAACTGATTCTTTTTGTATTTTCTATATATTGAATCATCTCATTAGCAAATAATGGCAATTTTAGTTATTTCTCTCTGATTTGGATGTCTTTAATTATTTTTTATCTTGCCAAATTGTTCTAGCTAGGACTTTCAGCACTAAATTGAGTAATAGTGAGAGTGGGCATTTCTTGCCTTGTTCTTGTCTCAATAGAAAACAAACACTTTCAATTTCTCCCCACTGAGTATAATGTTAGCTATGACTTTGTTATATATGTACTTTATTATGTTGAGGTATGTTCCCTCTGTACCTGTTACGGGTCTTTATCATGAAAGGATACTTTATTTTGACAAGTGCTTTTTCTGCAACTATTGAGATGACCATGTGATTTTTTAAATAAAGATTTTATTTTTTGAGAGAGAGAGTGGGAGAACAAGCAGGGGGAATGGCAGAGGAAGAGGAAGAAGCAGGCTCCCCTCTGAGCCGGGAGCCTGACATAGGGCTTGATCCCAGGACTCTGGAATCATGACCTGAGCCAAAGCGAGATGTTTGACTGAGCCACCCAGGTGCCCCAGATGATCATGTGATTTTAATCTTTCATTTTATTGATGTGATGTATTAAATTTATTGATTTGCACATGTTGAACCATCTCTATATCCCAGGGATAAAACTCACTTGGTCATGCTGTATAATCCTTTTAATGTGTTCTTGAATTCAGTTTGCTAATATTTTTTGAGAAATCTTGCATCTATATTCATCAGGGATATTGGTCTACAGTTTTCTTTTCTTTGGTGTCCTTATCTGGTTTTGGAAACAAAGTAATTCTGGACTCACAGAATGAGTTTGAAAGTGTTCCCTTCTCCTCAATATTTTGGAAGAGTCTGAGGACAAACCGGCATTAATTCTTCTTTAAATGTATTTGGTAGAATTCTCCAGTGAAACTATCTGGTCCCGGAGTTGTCTGTGTTGGGAATTTATTTTTTGGGGTTTTTTTAATCACTGATTCAATTTTTCACTGGTCTTTGATTCAATCATTACTGGACTGTTTGGATTTTCTCTTTCTTCCTGATTCAGTCTTTGTAGGTTGTGTATTTCTAGAAATGTATCCATTTCTTCTAAGTTATATAAGTTGTTGGCATATAATTATTCATAGTAATCTCTTATGGTTCTATGTATTTCTATAGTATCAGTTCTAATGTCTCTTCCACCATTGCTAATGTTATTTATTTGAATCTTCTCTCTTCTTTGTCTAGCTAAAGGTTTATCAATTTTGCTTATTTTTTTCAAAGAACCACTGTTAGTTTCATTGATCATTTTCTCTTTTTTTTTCTGGTCTCAATTTTATTTATTTCTCCTTTGATCCTTATTGCTTCCTTCCTTTTGCTAACTTCGGGCTTATTTTATTCTGCTTCTTCTTGTTCCTCAAAATGTAGTTGGCTGTTTATTTGAGATCATTCTAATTTCTTAATATATGTGTTTACTGCCATAAACTTTCCTTTCAGAACTGCTTTTTTTGCATCACAACATCTGATATATTGTGTTTTCATTTTCATTAGTTTTGAGATAATATTTTATTTCCCTTATGAATTTTTCTTTGATCCAATGGTTGTTTAGAAGTCTGGGTGTCCATTTTCTAAAGTGTAGTTCAATTCCAAAGTTTCCTTGTTAATTTTCTGCATGGACAATTTCTCCATTACTGATAGTAGGGTATTGAAATCTCTTACAATTATTGTATCATTGTCTACTTCTCCCTTAAGATCTGCTATTAACTGCTCAATATATTTTGGTGCTTGGGTGTTGGGAGCCTATATGTTTATAATTGTTATATCTTCTTGATGTATTGACTTCTTTTATCCTTACATCATGACCTTCTTTGTCTCTTTCTATACTTATTAGCTTGACATCTATTTTGTGTAATATAAGCCGGGGTTTTTTTGTCTTCATTTCTATTTGTTTGTAAATTCATGTTCCATCCTTTCACTTTGAGCCTATGTGAGTCCTTAGGGCTGAAATGAGTCTCCTATAGGCAGCATATATTTGGGTCTTTTTTTTTTTTAATCCACCCAGCCACTCTGTGCCTTTTGATTGGTGAGTTCAATCTGTTTACATTTCTGGTGATTATTAATATGCAAGGATTTACTAGTGCCATTTTATCTTTTGCCTTTTGGTTATTTCATCTCTCCATTGTCATTTTCCTTCTATGTCTGTCTACCTGTGTATGTTGGTGGTTTCCCATGGTGATTTGCTTAGTCTCCCCTCTCCGTCTCTTTTTTTTTTTTAATGTCTCACATCTCTGCTCTAGATTTTTGCTTTATGGTTATCCTGAACTTTATGTAAAACATCTTAGAGATAAAACAGTATTTTTTTTCCTCTGACAGAAATTTAATCTTCATTAACCTATAAAGATCCTACCCTTTTACCCTTCTCTTTTTATATTTTTGATGTCACAATTTATCTTTTGATGTGATTTTGTTACCCAGTTGTAGTTATTTTAATGCTCTTTTCATTTATTTATAGTTTAGAGTTTAATATACTATTCTAAAAAAGACTTACAGCATTCTAATTCTGATGATTTATCACCTTACTCAAAGTTTTGTGTACTTTTGTCTTCTCATTTCAGCTTACAGAGCTCCTTTCAACATTTGTTGAAAGGCAGGTCTAGTAGTGGTGAACTCCTCAGCTTGGTGTTTTGTTGTTGCTGTTGTTGTTGTTGTTGTTGTTTTGTCTAGGAAAGCTTTTACTACTCTTTCATATCTGAAAGATAACTTTACTAAATAGAGTATTCTTGGCTGGCAGTTTTTATCTTTTAATATTTGAATATGTCATTCCACTGTCTTCTGGACTGTAGCGTTTTGACTGAGAAATCTGCTAATAGCCTAATGGGCGTACCTTTGTAGGTTACTGTCTTTTTTCCTAGGATGACTTTAAAATTATGTATCGTTGACTTTTGACAGTTTTAAAATAATATGTCTTAAAGAAGGTCTTTCTGCATTGAGATAATAAGGTGTTTGATTAGCTTCATAGACTTACATATCTTCTCCAGGTTTGGGAAGTTCTTAGCTATATCTTTAAATATAATCTCTGTTCCCTTCTCCATCTCATTTCCTCTGGGATATCCATTATCCCTATGTTGGCTTTTCTAATGGAACTGGAGAGTTCTCCTAGTATTCCTTCATTTTTTAAAGATCTTAGTTCTCCCCTCTTTCACTTGAATTATTTCTAAGTTTCTATCCTTGAGCTTACTAATCTTTCTTCCATATGATTTGCTCTACTTCCAATGCATTCTAACACATTCTTCATCTCATTTATTGAGTTCTTCAGCTCCAGAATCTGTTTGATTCTTTCTCAGAATTTTAGTCTCTTTGATAAAGCATTCCTTCTTTTCATTAATTTTATTCCTGGGGTCACTGTATTGCTTTTCTGAGTTTCCTTGTATCTTGTTGAACTTTTTCATAACAACTATTTTAAACTCTTTATTAGTTAGATCACAATATTCCATGTCTTTGGGTTCAGTTCCTGATAATTTATTTTATTTTTTTGATATCATAGTATTATGAATTTTCATGGTATTTGATGGGAAGTGCCTCTGCCACTACATTTGAAGTAGCATTTCTTATTTAGAAAAGGTTTTGTTTACTTTGATTCTAACAGTTCAACAAGTTGGTAGTTAGGAAACTTCCTTTTGTTTTCCAAAAGGTGACCCTGTAACACAAGTCTTTGCTTTTTCTTACCTGACCTGGGAGTACACACATTAAAAAAAAAAAAAAAAAAAAAGGCATGGTAGCACAGTAGGGGATGAGTGTGTACTTATGGCCTCAGGTGCTGGCTGTTCCCAAGGTCCACTAGAGGTATCCTCAAGTGGAAGGGGGTCCTGAAAGTCTATGAGTTCATCTTGCCTCCCAGGGGAGACAGAAGGAGACACTTATCTTCAATTTTTCTTTATCTGTCTACTTCCTCTCGTTTCCTTTCCCGCAGTCACTATGGTCTCTCCTCAAAGAGAGCAACTGGTCCCTCCAGCTGCAGCACATATCTTTATCTTTTACCTCCACTGCCAGAAAAGTTGTGGTGACTCACTGCTAGACTGACTTCTGCCTTCTTTGCCATCACTGCTGCTGATGATTCTAGATCTGCCATCTTCTCCACAGTCCCATCTCCTCTCTTGTAAGTGCATAGACGGATGAATCTCTCAAATGTTTTGGTATGCTCAACAGAGGTACTTTTATTTTCCTTCACTTGTGGGTGTCCATATAAATCCATATGGACCTAAATCTTCAGTTATGGATGTCCAGAGAAAAAAGTAATGAAAAGTCCAGTACTCAATGACTTCATTGGAGAATTCTACCAACATTTAAAGAAGCATTAATATCAATCCTTTCAAAAATTAAAGAGAATGTAACACTTTAAAAATCATTTTACTAGGCCAGCATTACCCTGGTACCAAAATCAGACAAAGATACACAAGAATAAAGGTAACTACAACATACCTGATGAATATTGAAACAAAAATCTTTTTTTTAAAGATTTTATTTATTTGACAGAGAAAGCGCAAGTAGAGCGGTAGGCAGATGGAGAGGAGAAGCAAGCTTCCTGCTAAGCAAGGAGCTTGATGTCAGTCTCAATCCCAGGACCCTGGGATCATGACCAGAGCTGAAGGCAGACACTTAACTAACTGAGTCACCCAGGCACCCCATTGACACAAAAATCTTCAACAAAATACTAGCAAACTCAATTCAACAACACACTATAAGGATTGATCACCATGAACAAGTGGAATTTATTTCTTGAAAAAATTACCACTTCTATTCAACATAGTAATGGAAGTCCTAGACCAAGAAATTAGTTAATAAAAGGAATAGAGGGATTGAAATCAGAAAGGAAGAAGTAAAATTATTTGTGTTCAAGAATGACATGATCTTCTATAATGTAGAAAATACTAAAGATTACACACACATACTGTTAGAACTAATGAACAAATTCATACAAAAATCAATTGCATCTCTGCACACTAACAATCTACAAAGGAACTTTTTTTTTTAAGATTTTATTTATTTATTTCACAGAGGGAGAGAGATCACAAGGAGGCAGAGAGGCAGGCAGAGAGAGAGGGAAGCAGGCTCCCCACTGAGCAGGGAGCCCGATGCGGGCCTCGATCCCAGGACTCTGAGATCATGACCTGAGCCGAAAGCAGAGGCTTTAACCCACTGAGCCACCCAGGCACCCCAAAGGAACTTTTTTTTTAAAAAAAATTCTATTTACAGTAGCACCAAAAGGGATATAATACTTAGGAATGAACTTGACCAAGGAGATGAATGACCTGCACACTGAAAACTACAAAACATCACTGAAAGAAATTAAATACACAAATAAAGGGAAAGACATTCCATGTTCATGAATCAGAAGACTTAATATTATTAAAATATCTACACTACCCAAAATTATCTACATATTTAATACAACCCCTATCAAAACCCTATGGTATCTTTTTATAGAAATTGAAAAAAATTCTAAAATTCATGTAGAACCACAAAAGACCCTGAATAGCCCCCCCAAAAAACAAACAATGCTCTTAAAAAAAAAAAACTGGAAACCTCACACATCCTAATTTTAAAATGTTCTACAAAGCTACACTATTCAAAACAGTATGATACGGGCATTAAAAAAATATTGATCAATTGAACAGAATAGAAAGCCCAGAAATAAATTCTCACATATATGGTCAAATGATCTTTGAAAAGGGTGCCAAATTACACAATGGAAAAAGGATTATCTATTCTACAAATGGTGATACCCACATGCAAAAGACTGAAATTGAACTCTTATACCCTAAACAAAAGTTAACTCAAAATATAGACTTTAATGTAAGACCTGAAACTATAAAGTTTCTGGAAGAAAACATAAAGAAAAGCCTGTGCGACACTGAATTTGACAATAATTTCTTATATATGATACCAAAAACACAGGTGACAGAAGAAAAATACATAAATGGAATTAGAGCAAACCTAAAAACTTCTGCACAGCAAAAGAAATAATAAAGAGTGAAAATTAACCTGTGAGACTACAGAAAATACTTGTAATCATATCACTGAATAAGTTGTCTTATATTCAGAATATCTAAAAAACTCATATAACTCAACAACAACAAAAACCCACAAATTATCCAATTTAAAAATAGGCAAAGAACTTGAACAGACATTTTTCCAAGGAAGATATCAAAACGACCACCAAGCTATATGAAAGATGTTCAGTATTACTTATCCTCAGGAAAATGCAAATTAAAACCACAATCAGATATCACCTAACAACCATTAGGATGGCTACTGTCAAAAAACCATAAATTAGCAAGCATTGGTAAGGAAGTGGAGAATTTAGAACTACTTTTGATGGGGGTGTAATACGGTACTACTGTTATGGAAAATACTATGGAGGTTCTCAAAATTAAAAAAATGGAACTACCATATGATCTCACAACTCCATTTCTAGATGTATATCTAAAAAATTAAAAACTGGATCTGAAAGAGATATTTGTATACTCGTGTTTATTGTAGCCTTATTCACAATACCCAAGAGGTGGAAGCATCCCAAATATCCATCAGCAAGTTAATGGATTTGTAAGAATACTTAATAAACTGATTAATTATTTGATGCAGTCTTCTTTAATTAAAATAAAAGGATCTATTTGCTACTTAGAAGTAACCCTAAGGAAACTGGACAAGAACTTTCCACCAACAGAATATAAAACTTTGCTTTAAGATATTAAAACAAATTATAACGAGTATTTCACGTGTGAAAATAAGACACTGTAATAAATATATTTGTTCAACTCAAATTAACTTATACATTTACTCCAATTACAATAAAAAAATCCAACACAATTCGTTACTTAGTTGATGTGGTAACTTGAAAACTTACTTGGGAGACCATAGAGCTCCTAATAAACAAAGTAATCCCAAAGCAGTGTTATCAAGTCTTACCATAAAGCTAAAAGTAATTTACATAGAGCCCCCAAATAGATCTAACCTATATGGAAATATATAACAACTGCAGATTAGAAGGGAAGAACTTTTCAATAATTAATGCTGAGACAACTGGTTATCCATACAGAACAAACAATGGCAATGGTAATTGAACTCTACCACACAACATGCATTTATTTTTAATTTTTTTTTTTGAGAGAGGGAGTGTTCATGCACACAAGTAGAGGTAGAGGTGGGGCAGAAAAAGGGGGAGAAAGAGAATCTTGGCTCCTCCCCCAGCCACACTTAGGGCTGGTTCTCAGGACCCTGAGATCATGACCTGAGCCAAAATCAAGTCAGATGCTTAATCCAATGAGCCACCCGGGTGCCCTCACAATATGCATTTCAACAAGGAAGTATAAAACAAATGTGTGAAGCTTTTAGAATGTTTTTATAGGCTTCATATAGGGAAGGACTTCCTAAACAAAACACAGAAAATAATGATCATATTAAGAACTCCAAAATTCAGCACTGTAAAATTGAGAAAGAAATGCATTCATTAAAGGACAGACATCTTTTAAAAATGAAAAGGCAAACCACAGTTTAGGAAAAGTTACTTTTAAATTAAATACCAACAAAGAATTAATAATAAGAATACACAAGTTTCTTCTCCATTTCAATAAACAGAAAATATCCAATAAAAGTTGAGGCAAGGGATAAGAATGGGCATTCTCACAGAAGAAGAAACACAAGTGGTCAGTAAGTTTAAGAATATAGGTTCAGCTTCTCACTAATTAGAGAAATGCAAATCAAAAACCAAAACGAATAATGAGATACAATTTTACACTGAAGAGAAGAGCAAAAATATAAAACCAAAGTTGGACAATACCAAGTATTAGTGAGAATGAGGAGCACAATAAAAACAATCATACACAGTCTCTGGCCATGTAAAATTATACGGCAAACTGTATATGCAGTTGGGTTGATGTGTATTACTGACTTAGCTAAACTGTAATTACGTTTCCTAGCATTGTCTCCCTGCACAGTTCCAAATTAATGTATGCCACCAGAGATAATTTATACAAGCCCACTAGGCAGAAGTAAAGCAGTAGCTATATTCTTCATGCTTGAAAGATCAGTTCAGAACACCCAGTACTGATGCAGTTTACACATACTGGCACTTATTTGCTGACTTACCAGGGTGGTGTGAGGCACCAGTCAGTCCACAGCTCCTATGGCTCCTCTGACTCCTGCAGGACTCTCATTGGGCCAGGTTCTTATGAGCCCTGCACTGAAGAACACCATGTTCTCCTAGAACAGATGCTCATCATTAAATGTGTAGACCTAGAAGCAGAAAAGGACAATGTTTTACTTTGTCTTCATGGGTCCCAGCACTCTCTACCCTATTTAATATCATCTCTTCTAACTGCCTGCCATGTTGACTTTAAACTCCAATACCAATCACAAAACAACAATGAAAAATATAATGCCTTTGACTTCTTTTTCTGATACATTTATTTAAGGACAAAATAATACACAAAATTCACCATTTCTTTAAAATGTATGCTTAACACCTATGTGCTTTCTTTCTCTTGACCTTTACTCAGGGTTAAATTTATCATTGATGGGAAGCATAATTCATAATAATGTTTGGTGCTCCCTCCAAGAAAAATGAATGCCATCAACAGGGGAGAATTATCCAGAGAATCTAGGGCAGATTTAGATGTTACCTACCAGACTGATCTGAGAAACAGCATCCTATGAAGAAATCAAAGCCAGGCAGGGAATCCAATATCCAAGGCAATCTAAAGGAGTTAAAGAGAATAGAACAGAAGTGAAACAAAGGAATTGAAAAGGAAGAATGTGGAATGAAAAATAAACTTGTAAATTTGAACGTGAGAGATACAGCCTAGAAGAATTCTCTGAGCAAAGGAAGGCAGCTATAGCTGGTAATTTTTCTAATAGTCTCTGCTGAGGGCAATGAAAGCAAGTAACACCTATGATTTTACTGTGATCATTATACTTTTTTCCCAAAAAGCACTTTATTCTCTACAGATCCTACAGAAGAATTTTTGAGACTCGACAACATGTTGACCTGAGGAAAACATTACAAATATACAACTTCTAAAATTAAATGATAGCATATAGCTCAGTTAAACTATTGAAAATAACACATAAACCTCATATATTGGGATTTCAGTATTTGGATCAACATTTTAGCTTCCAAAGTATTCTGGCATTATGCTGTATGGACATCCATTAATAAATGATCAATTGCCTAAAGTTACAATGTAAGAAAATACTATTTAGCCCTGATAAAATGAGAAGTAATATGAATTTCTAATTCTAAAAAATTTTAAAATATTTCTAAAGAAATAAAAATAAATAATATTCAAATTCTTAGAAAAAAAGAATTATGAGGGCCATCACCAGTAAAAACATGTCCTGATGCCATATTCAGATTTAAATATTGTTCTTTTCAGATTTTCAACCTTTCCTTCCAAATTTTTGTATCCATATTCATTGCATTCTTTTTATGCAAAAATCTGTTAATATTGAGTGTTAAAAAATTTAACACATTTATGTATTTATTAACAAATGAACATTTATTAATAATCAATAAATAATCTAAATAATTATTAAATATAATTAATTATTTGAATAAATATAATAAATAAACATGATATTATATGATATTATAATAGTATTACAGTATTATATTATAATATAAATATATTTATTTATTTTTAAATAAATATAATTTTTTAAAAATAAATTTAAATAAAATTTTTAAAATAAATTTATAAATATAATTTAAATAATTATTAAATATTATTAATTATTCAACCTTAGAATGACAAGATATAAGTATAAACTTGTCTTAAATACTATGGGGAAATAATTTGTTGTAACTGGGAAGGGAATACCTGCTAACCTTCTTATTTTTGTATCTCAACAATGATAACCTAGAGCTTTGAATTTTCAAAAGCATTTGTGTTCCACAGTTTCTCATAATCCCAAAGGCTCCCTAATAAAGATCTGTGGGTTTTGGTTCTACTATAACTTTAATCAAGATCAAATTAACCATCTCGGGCTTCTAATAAAGTAGTCCTAGTGTCTATCACCTTCTTCTCTAAATAGTGTATCAATGGGGTTTTATACTGGATTAAATTCCTGGCTTTCAGAGCAAAATTTCTCAAGTCTTGACTCTTGCAATTTATATTATAAATAAAAATCAATACAAGTGCTAAAAAAAATCAATACAAGTGCTTTTGTTAATTGTGTCAAAATGAGAAAGCCAGAATATCTGGAACAGAGACAAAAGAACCCCAGGCTTAAGAGTATCTATCTGGTTTCCAACATCTTAGGGCTTCTGAATTAAAATTATTCTCAAATCACCCTCTTACCTCATAAACTACAATTTTTCTGGAATTATGAACCAATATTTACAATGATCCTGAGAAGATGTGCATTACAAAAATGTTTCTTTTTTTCTAACTCCCTAACTTTTCCATACCACAAAAAGTAAAACACGGGACAGTATAAATAATTCATTTTCACACATTTAACACTGCTAGAACTCAAGAATTATAAATGTTACAGAATTTCATAGATATTTGAAGTGAATCGTCTATTTAAACCCTCTCATATTTTACATGAGGGATTAAAGACCCCCAAAATGTAAACACTGGGCACAAACGCATAGACCTAAAAAGAAAATTTGAACTGGAACATACATATGTGATTGCAAGCTCAGATTATTGTCCAGCGGGCCCTACAAGCATAGAGTTTTCAAGCAGAAAGATCATCTAATTCAATCCCTTTCTTTTATAGATGAGCCCACTGAGCTACAGTGGTTACCAGGTTTGCTTAATGGGGGAAGATTATTCACAGAGTTTGTCAAATAGAATAGCTGAAACCCTGAAAATGCTTCCTAAGCTTCCACACATAAGTAGAAAGCACTGCCTTAATCTATTTTCCTCGAGGAATCCCTTTTCTGACAGTTATTATTACTTTTCAACACTTTGAGGCCCAAATAATAAACTCATAGCTTTGTTTCAAAACAAAGTATATTTTCAAAGGCAATTTTTCAACATCAAAATAATAATTCAGGCAGGCAAAACTTACTGGAATAGGCACTTTGTACTAGGTGTTCTACATACAAGGGTAAGACAAAGACTGAAACTAGTGTTTATTCTAGAAAGGGAGACAGATGAGCCAAAACCTAACTACCAAACAATAAAATGAATAAATACAGGCAATCACTTCATGTATTAATAAATGCTATGACTAAAATTCTAAACCTCAATGTTGAGTGAGACTTTTTTCTAATCTGAATGCTTTAACAACTAAAAAATAGTTCACTAAGAAGTAGCCTGATAAACAGGGAGTTTGGGGGAGAGAGATTTCTGTAGCAATTCTTTTTTTTTTTTTAAGATTTTATTTATTTATTTCACAGAGAGAGAGAGATCACAAGGAGGTAGAGAGGCAGGCAGAGAGAGAGAGGGGGAAGCAGGCTCCCCGCTGAGCAGGGAGCCCAATGCGGGCCTCGATCCCAAGACCCTGAGATCATGACCTGAGCCGAAAGCAGAGGCTTTAACCCACTGAGCCACCCAGGCGCCCTTCTGTAGCAATTCATACAGACTACCAAAAATTGCTAGAAGGGTTATATTGTTGGGGGGTGTGTGTGTGTGTGTGTGTGTGTGTGTGTGTGTGTGTGTGTGTGTTTTAGAAACAGTTNAGCAATTCATACAGACTACCAAAAATTGCTAGAAGGGTTATATTGTTGGGGTGTGTGTGTGTGTGTGTGTGTGTGTGTGTGTGTGTGTGTGTGTGTTTTAGAAACAGTTTATTTTCCACCAACTTTATTCCCATTTTCTGTTGAAGAGTCTGTGGAAGAACAGCTTCAGGTCTGCAGCGGCCATTCCTCCCCCTCCACGGTGCAAGCAGTGGGATCTGCAGACGGTGTTGGGCAGGGCACTGGCACAGAGGCACGGAACAGAACTGCCCACCTTGAGGCAACCTCACGTTGACTTGCAGTAACCTCGGGAACTGGCTCAGCCCATCCACCCTGAAGCTCTTCCTTGATCACAGCCTTTTCAGCAGCATCTGGCTCTTCCTTTTCAATCTCTTCAGGAGGTCTGTAGAAGTAGGTGTGACCTCTGTGGGTGTTGGGGAGAGCTGGAGTCTGTATTACACAGAGCAATGACAGGCAGGTTAACATACAATGACTGGGTGAGAGGCTGGTAGTCAGCCCTAGGATCAGTAACCACCGGCAGTCTCGGCTCCCAGGAGGCTGTCTGGATCTGGTTAGTGAAGGTTCCAGAAACAGGAGTGGCCACAGTGCTGCAGCAAACTGCAGCACAGCTCACTGGCCAGTATTGCTGAAGCCAAGGACCCTGACATCAGCTGGGTTTTCAATGGCAACAAAGCCACAAGTTCCCAGCGGAAGTTTCTCCCAGGTTCTCTTCAGATGAATGATGTAGATGCCATTGTGTTTCCTTTTGTATAATGTACTGTTCCATTGGAGGTCAAGGTAGGTACCATCTAAATGGATTCTAAATCTAAATTTAAATGCAAGGAATTTGAAGATATTCTTCTTTATAATTTACAGGACATCAAGGGCTCCAGATGTTAAAAGTTTCCCTTTCAGTTACCATGGGAATCCAGGACAACACCATATGGACTCTTTCCTGGTAGCGCAGAATGGTGAGTTCATTTTTTCAACACCAAAGTGTTACCAGCATCAGAGCCAAGAACAGGAGAAAAATCACTTTAATTTAAAGCAGAACATCCCCTCTTGCTTGCTTTCCCTTTGTCTGTCTCCCTTGTCTCACATGCAAACACAATACGCATCAATCAGCAAACAGGCCAAGGAAAGTGAATGTAAAGTGAGGAAACTCTGCCCACAAGAAATGCTGTAAGCCTTGACTTTCACTAAACTGCTGACTAATGAGAATATCTGATTCACAAGAAAATATATTTCAGTGTTATTCCACTAAGATATTTAGTTATGTAGCACCATTTACATATTTTCCTTATTTCTAGGAACTTCTTAAACTTAAACCTATGCATTATTTAAATCTAAAGCACTCTATTTTCTTATTACAAGTACTATAGGTCTATTATGAAAAACTTTTTTTTTAAAGATTTTATTTATCTACTTGCGAGAGAGAGCACAGAGGGAGAGGGAGAAGCAGACCCCTGCTGAGCAGGGAGCCCCATGCAGGGCTCGATCCCAGGACCCTGAGATCATGACCTGAGCTGAAGGCAGATGCTTAACTGACTGAGCCACCCAGGCGCCCCTATTTTAGAAAAGTTTTTAAAATGTGAATTTGCACAGAAATAAAATATTTAAAAACATGATCACCTCTTCTCCTAAGTATTAGAGCTGTCCCCCAATTGATCTTCCTTTCAAAAGGGCTCCCCTCCCGTTCAGCTTCCACATCACAGCAATTCTGACCACTTGGAACTTTAGATGTGATGAGGTTATTCCTGGACTTAAAATGTTTCCTTGGCTGATTCTTTTATTTCTATTGCATGCAAGGAATGCCCAGATTAATAGTAGTTCAGGATACCATGTATGTTCTTTTGCTTACCTCCCCCACTGGATCTCTTTCATGGTCATTATGTCTTGTCATTATTTCACTGTATACCCTCTGAGCCTTTACTCCTGTCATTTCTCCAAGACGTCACACTTCCTCTAACTCCATAGCCTCTGAGCATACTGTGCCCTCTCTCTGAAATACACAAGAGGCATACAGCACCCTTTTCACCAACCAGCTCAGACATCCTTCTGTTCTCAGATTGGTTCAGCCAATGTGTGGATTCAGTGTTCACCTTTCACTTTATTGTATTATATTATGATATTTCTTTTTTTTTTAAATATTTTTATTTATTTATTTCACAGAGGGAGAGAGATCACAAGGAGGCAGAGAGGCAGGCAGAGAGAGAGAGGGGGAAGCAGGCTCCCCACTGAGCAGGGAGCCCGACGCGGGCCTCGATCCCAGGACCCTGAGATCATGACCTGAGCTGAAAGCAGAGGCTTTAACCCACTGAGCCACCCAGGCGCCCTATATTATGATATTTCTACAAATATTTATGAACTCTTCTTCTATGTGCCAGCCACTCCTTTAGAGGGAAAAGCAGTAAACAAAACAGATAAAACATCTACCTAATCACAGTTTACATTCTGAGGAGAAACAGACAATAAAAAATACAGTTCAGAGAATATAAGATAACAATGAGTCCTATATAAACTGCTTAGGGAAGGAGTACCAGGGCATTGTAGTTGATATCAGGTGATCAGAGAGGATCTCAGTGAGACACACATTTGAAAAGAAATGGGAGGAAGGAAAGAAGCAAACCATGTAAATTTTCAGAAAGCAAATATTGCAGAATCTGAAAGAGTTCCACATATATTGCATAGGAGCAAACCATGTAAATTTCAGGAAGCAAATATTCCAGAATATGAGGTTTCCATAGCCTTCTGTTTCCAAAGGTCCACAAGACTGCCAATGTTAGGGGTGCCTGGGTGGCTTAGTTGGGTAAGTGACTGTCTTCAGCTCAGGTCATGATCCTGGAGTCCCAGGATTGAGTCCTGCATTGAGCTCCCTGCTCAGCGGAGAGTCTGCTTCTCCTTCTGACCCTCCTCCCTCTCATGCTCTCTCTCTTGTTCTCTCCCTTTCAAATAAATAAATAAAATCTTAAAAAAAAAGAATGCCAATGTTGGAGTTAAAAAAAGAGAAGAACATCTGGAAATGAGGTTCTAAATCTCAGTGTTTCAAATGCTGATATTTTAGAC
Organism: Ailurus styani; assembly: GCA_002007465.1. Taxonomy (NCBI): domain Eukaryota; kingdom Metazoa; phylum Chordata; class Mammalia; order Carnivora; family Ailuridae; genus Ailurus; species Ailurus styani. Next base: position 278,239 of record LNAC01001072.1, read on the forward strand.
TCAGTATTTCTTTGTACATGAATAGCCCAAACGCTATCTTGCAATTTTAAGATATTTAGTAACATCCCTGTTTTCCACCCACTAGATAATAGTAGTATTACCCCTCCCTTCTCAACAGTGATCATTAGAAAATGCCAGATATCCCCTGAGGGATAATATCACCCCCAGTTGAAAACAGCTAAGCCGAGAGGCAGCAAAGAGAAGACTGTGTGAAGTCTTGCAGACCACAATAAACATTTTCACTTTTACACTGAGTAAAATGTGAGCCACTGCATGACACCAAGCACAGAAATAGCATGAAATCTAACTTTATTTTAGAAAATGATTCTTGCTTATGCGTTGAGAACAGATTATAGGATAACAGGGCAGAGATAGCACAGTGATCCAAGTAGGAGATGATGGCTGATCAGATCAAGACAAGAGTCAGGTGATGAGAAGTGGTCAGACTCTGGGGTCATCAGATTTCCTGGCACATGATAATGGGTATGAGAAAAAGACAGGAATCAAGGGTGATTCCAAAGTTTTTGGCCCCCCAAAATGAAAAGATTGGATTTGCTAGAAGTGGAAAATGCTATAAGGGGAAAGGGCTTAAGACAAAGTTCATGGGGTGCCTGGGTGGCTCAGTCAGTTAAGTATCTGCCTTTGGCTCGGGTCAGGATCCCCGGCTCCTAAGATTAAGCCCCATGTCTCCCTCTCCCTCTGCCCCTCCCCTGCTTGCTCTCTCTCTCTCTCTCTCTCTCTCTCTCTCTCAAATAAATAAATAAAATCTTTAAAAAGAGAGAAACCCCAGGAATTCTATTTGGCAATATTGTGTCAGGTTTCTATTAGACATGAAGTTGAAAATGTTAACTTGTCAGTTGGATACAGGAGTCTGCATTTCAAAGAAATAATATGGATTAGAAACATGAAGTTGAGTCACCTACACATAATTAATATGTACAACCACAAGATTACATAAGATCACCAATGGGGTACATGTAAATAGAGAAACAAGAGAGAAGGACATAGTAGGAGAAAGGAGGAGGAAGTGGGGACAAGAGACTCATGAATTGAGATCCGGGGCACTTTCACTTGAAGAGACCAGGAGAAAAAGGAGAAAGCAACTAGTCAGACTATAGAGAAGGAGGAAAACAAAATAAGTGTGGACTCCAGGGAGACAAAAAATGGAAAACTATTAGGAATAGGGAATAACCAACTCTGCCAAATGTTTGTGCTAAGTAAGGAAACTGCATGTAACACCGGATTTAACAATATGAAGGTCACTGATGCTGCTGCTAATACTAAGAGCACTTCTGATTGAGTAGTGGAAGCAAAAGCCTAATTGGAGTGAAGTAAGAGAAAAGGGGAGCTATGTTTGACATTACCTTACTGAACCCTCAGCAAACTGAATCTTTGAAATCAGAGATATTCAGTCATTATTTCTTTGTAACTTCAAATCGTAGGCTACATCTTAAAACAGATATAGGAGTACCATAATTAACTGTACCCCTTAGAGATATCCTGTACTATTTTAATCAATAAAAATACATTTCATATAGACTGTTACAGAACTCTTCCCAGTTATATACTGAATTCTGAGTATTTTATAATTTTTATATTCTGGCAGCAAAACCAACTATAAATTATATCAAGATTATTTTAATTGGTATCATAGTGTCTTAAAGAGTATAAAAGACATGGAGAAATTATTTTCTAATCAATTTTAACTTGGTAAACTTTTTTGCAATGAATTATTATTCAAAACAATGGGAAGTAGACCAGGAAACCCCAGGAATTACAGATAAAGATGAACAGAGGCTAATAGAAAAGGAAAAAAACATACAGATTTTGAAGTAAAAAATATGAACTACAGGATGGAAAACAACCAGTTATTAGGAGCAAGGTACAATGAAATCAGAATAACTATAGCAATGGATAAAATTGAGACAAGCACAGTGACAGCAGGAATACATCCAATATACACAATAATCAAGACATTGAAATGAGGCAACAGTTGCCTTGGCAGAAAGCTTATCTTTAAAGGGTATGGCCAAGTGGCAATTTTCATATCTAAAATTAAATTTTAAATTAAATTAAATATAAAATAAAATAAAATGGAAAATAAAAATAAAGGGAATGGTCATCTCAGAATCATATGCCTAAAAAAAAGAATCTTATGTTTATATTGTCAAAGTGGAAGAGTTAGCACATTGGAGGGATACTGTGGATTAAATCATAGCCCCCCTTATATTCTGTAACAATGTTCTATTTCAAATTAGGGATAACATGCTTTATTTAAACAATTTGAGAAAAAAATAATAAAAGTATGCTCTTATGTGTATGAAAACAAAATGTAATAACAACTGTATATAATTTGTCAGTTTCTTAGGGAATTTTGACAAGTACAAATAAATACTTTGATTCTAAATTTGCAAATGTGCTGATAATTATTCCACTGAATTTTACCAATATATTGCCATTAATCCAAAAGTAAATAGTGGTATATTATTTATGATTTTACCTCCTTGAAAGAACACCTAAAGGCCCATGATACACAGTCATGTAGAAATGAGGTAAAGTTCAGATTTAAATCTCATGTGTTATACAGACCCTTGGCTACAATGTTAACCCAAAAATCACCTATGCATGCATCTCACTTGGGCCATGCATTTACTCTTTGTTCCAAATACACTAACATTTGTGGGAAAATTATTTAACTAAGAACATTTGCTCTTTGTATAAAACATGTGTCCCTGTGTTTTAAAAAAAAAAAGTCAGGGCACCTGGGTGACTCAGTCGAGTAAGCATCCAACTCTTGATTTCGGTTCAGGTCATGATCTCAGCATTGTGAGTTCAAGCTCTGCCATCAGGCTCTGTGCTGAGTGTGGAGCCTGCTTAAGATTCTCCCTCTTTCTCTGTCCCTCCCCCCCAGCTCCTGGTTGTGTTTTCTAAAATAATTTTTTAAAATTAAAAAATGTGAGAAAATGTCAGTTCCTTCCTACCAATGATGACTGAAATAAGGGAAAAGTTAAGAAGTCTAAGAAAGTGGTAATGTTCAGGCAGAAAACATTTCTTGGTTAAAACAATGAAATTTTAAATTCTGCAGTGGTTCCAATTAATATCCTAAATGAACCTGTCATTCTTCCTGATCTACACATAGATAAACAAGAAAGCTTGTAAGATATCAGTAAATGTTCCCCTCAATACTTTTTAGGGGAAACTACATGGTATTTGAGGCTATGTCTTGGGCAACTTTCAAAGATCCACTACAACAATCATTCTCAATCAGTATTAATTGTTGAAGTTAAAGAATCTGCTAATATGTTCAATTGGGTTTATCTGGGATCTCCAATTTTCAGACGAGTTGTCTACATACTGATAAGGACTGTGTGAAATATTTTCTGAGAATTTTATGTTCTGATTAGTGTTTTTGTCAAAATTTGAGGACAAAATTCAAGTACGTGATTTCCTGGCTACTTTAAAAATTACATTTTGATGTTATAGGTGTGATGTTCAATTCTATTTCTCTTCTAGAGTTTTCCACAATAAAGGTGTTCTAGTGTTTCATTAACTCCCATAGGTGTCGTTTCCATCAGCACATTTTATTTCTAAGATTTGAGCTATTGAACTACTGTTTACTTTACTTCTTCCACATGGCTTCCTGTCTCATATGAATGATCACTGAAGTAGCTATGTTTAGAACATATCACTGAATTTCCCTCCTAAGGATTAGCTTTGAGTTTTTCAAAATGTTATTTTCTGAATGCAAACTCACCACTGCCTGGGTAACAACTTAATTCACAGTACGTTCAGAAAAATGTTTCCCTTTTGATATCTTCAATTTTGTTTACTTTACTTTAAAATAGCATAATGTTTTGTATTATTGCTTTTTTTTTCAAACTAATGAAAGAATAAGAAGTCATCAAAGACTGAGTGAAATAAAATCTTCAGTCACCATACATTTAAATTATTTCTGGATTAGAAAGATAATGTTGAATAGTTTTATATGCTAATGTGAGAACAGCAAAGGGAAGTTACATTTATTTCCCTTCTATTCTGAGGCATTGAGCTAGGTCTTTACAAGCATTACCTTTTAGCCCTCCCTCTCAATAAAGCTGTAAAGTGGCATTATTTTATTTTTCCAAGAGCAACTACTTTGAGCTAGTATATGGAAAATTTCTAATTCACAAGGGAATCTGAATTAATGTTTCCCTGATTCCAAAGTCTGCTGTTTTTCTAGTATGCTATAATACATTTTATACAACCATTTCACTTTTCTTAGGAGGGAATTCAGCCTGTAGTATATGTAAACATCTCCATTTATACACATTGTCCCATAATTTTTTTTTTTGGAGATGATTTTGGAGCCCATATAGTACTGAGGATGAAGGTCTGGAAAACACCTCTCTGAACTCCTACAGTCGGGATGTTTGAGACTTGTAAAACCTATTAATCCTGATTCTCAGGAGAAAGTACTTGCAGTTTGGTAGCATAGTTTATTCCAGAACTATTCTTTTGCAAGGAATGCCTGTGTGAGAATGGCACTAATAATACTAATATTATTAGCACACTAATATTAATAATGTTATTATATTATTGCAGTACTACAGTAATGATATTAACAGCACTAATATTATTGGCATTAATGCATAACTACTAATAATATAACAAGTACATTAAACTAATTACAAATAGAATCTCAAATGATCTTGAACTCTACCTGCAGAAGTCCTATGAGAAATTCTAACTTTTACCATGTTGGCATGGGGGATTTCAATATGAAGTAGCTTTGTTTTTAAAGCTATTCATTTTAATTCTATAGTTGACAGAAGATTTACCATGCAGTTACTTTATGTTTGTCTCGGACAGGCCTATTTCAAGTTCCTGGAGAGATCCTAGTAATATTTCCACATGATCATATGTTTGTACACTTTCTAAAACTAAGCTATATTAAATTCAACTATGACCACTATTCCTTTCTATTTCAATTCCCCCCCAACCCTGATCTGCACACAAATATCTCCACTTTCACTATAATATAGAGACTCTGGGTGTGCTTGGTACCTGGCTACGGAGAAGTTGCATTGATGATATATTTGGTTTGGGTTAGGTGAACTAGGCTAGGACAAGAATATAGAATCCTGGCACACAGGACAGTCATCTTTTGCTCACCTTCTAGGCATGTTTAGTAAATTTCATCAAAATCACAGTGGTAGATCAAGAAGGGAATGGCAACAAACCAAAAGAGACTCTTAATCTTAGGTAACACACTGAGGGTTGCTGGAAAGGAGAGCGGTGGGAGGGATGTGGTGGCTGAGTGATGGACATTGCAGAGGGTATGTGCTATGGTGAGTGCTGCGAACTGTGTAAGACTGATGATTCACAGTCCTGTTCTCCTGAAGCAAATAATACATTATATGTTAAGAAAAAAAAAAGTTGTATTTTCCAGCAAAAAAAAAAAAAAAAGAGAAGGGAATGGCAATCTGACAACATGTACTTAAGTTTTCTAATCAATTCTCCCAAGTTAGAGCTTTCCATTCACTATATTTTATGGAAAGTAAAATCAGGAACTTTTATCAATGGGGGATGAGATTAGCACTGTTCATGTGTATTTTGAAAGACAGGTCAGGACAGGTGAAAATATTAGGTTTGTTGTAGCTTATTGGAAAGTAAATGAAATCTAAGAAATAGAAATATGTATTCAGCTGAGACCTTGTAAGAATGATACAATGTTAGTAGTAAAGATATGGTAGTTATAGAAAGATGCTGATCATCTTGTGAAATAAGTGAGCTCAAATTGTTAGTTTGTTACTGAAGTGATCATTTCTTTGACATTAGTTTAATTTTCATGCTCTACTGATACTTATAAAATCTTTTATTTTTTTCTATGATATTGTAAGGGACCAAAACAGATTCTCCTTTTCTCCCTGAAAGCAGTGATATTAACAATTTTTCTCTTTGAAAATGAACAGCCAAAAATGTATATAATTAAAATGTATGTTAACAAAGATACTTACAAGTGTATTTTTTAATGAAAATCTGATTACCTTAATGACTATTTTGAGCAATTCATTTTTCAAGAAGTCATATATTTGGGAACTTTACCTATTCATAGCACAATGCAATACTTATCTTTTTTCAGCTTATCTCAGAAATAAAATTAAAACTTAGGCCTTACTTTATTTTCTAAGTAAAGCTATTCTTATTATAGCTATCTGCTCAAGATTATGCCATTTTTCTGCATAAAAATCTATAGGTTTTAGTGAGAATACTGAGTTTAGTATTAAGGTTAATCATATTACCTTGTATTTGAATTGTGCTTGATAGTTTTTAAAGTTTTTTAACATACTATTTATCTTGATATTATGAATATATAAGGAGTTAACTCAGTGTATTAAAATGTTTTCCTAAAATGGCAAAATCATGATTCTGAGTTATTTTCCAGTGATTTTATTATGTTCTTTGTTTGCAAATCATGTTTAAAATACTAGTAGATTTGCACACACATTACAGAAACAATTATGATCAAGAGTATGGGTGAATTAGAATAATTCCAATGCTGAATTTTTAAATTGAAATTTATTATTTTATTACAAAAACAGAAAGGGAGTTCTTAAATATAGACAGCATTGTTATAGGTATGTAGGCATAAGATTAATATATGCAGTTTTTGTATAAAATTGAATCACTGTGCATCATCAAAAGAACTACAGTATTCTGTTTGACTGAAGAGAAGAAGAAAGAAGGAAAAAGAAAAATGAAACATTGCCTGGAGGTATCTTTGTTACCTAAAAATTCCAAGAGTCATCTGAACAGATTACCTCCAAGATACACGAAGACCTTAATTAAAATTGTATTGATGTATTGTATCTGCAGAGATAATTAGATACAACACCAGTTTTTGCATGCAAAAACGTATTTGTCTTGCCAAGAAAGTAATTGAGAAAGAATTGAATGAGTGACTCAGCCTTGATGCAGAAACTTTTATCAGAAGAGTTTCTCCTGGTTAAGGGAACTCTGAGAATTGTCCACTATCATATGTGTTGGTCTAGCTTCTTTTTGTGTTTTAACTGGACAGGCAAAAAGATGGCATAGTTGGGGCACCTGGATAGCTCAGTTAGTTAAGCCTCTGCATTTGGCTCAGGTCATGATCTCAGGGTCTTGGGATGGAGCCCCATGTCAGCTCTCTGCTCAGAGGGGAGCCTGCTTCTCCCTCTCATGATCCCTCGTCCTCTCCTTCTCCTTCTCTCAAATAAATAAATGAAATCTTAAAAAAAAAAAAAGATGGCATAGTAAAACAAATGTGTATTTCTTCCCATGAGTTCACTCTACAAGAACAGATAAGCCAAATAAGATTATGAAATCAACTGAGAGGTGATGCTTTTTTCACTTGATATTATTCATCTGTTTCATGGTGATGCTTATCCTGCTATAAACAGTCACTGAACTACTAAATCATACTTTTCCATTTTTAAATACAAATGACTCTCACATGCCTGCATTCTAATGATAATTAGTGCTCTGAAAGAGTCCATTCCACTGACAAGATCTGCTGCCCATTCGTTATTGAACTATGATGATAATATTGTAGTTAACAGAACTTGAAGTTGTAAGGTTGCAATAGAAAACATTGGAGAAAACCTGGGTAAACCCATCAGCCTTCTTAAATGCATTTAACAGAATGTACGCCAAGAATATGTCTATTGCTATGCAATATGTAATATCTTTTAAATCCTTGTAACCATAAAAGAATTCAGAAAGAATGATTTTGTTAGAAAAGCTAAACACAATGACCCAGATTTTCAAAAGATCTACTGTATCAGCATCAAATGACTCAGATGAAATTAAAGAAGACCACTCAAGAGCCAATATGATCCCAGGGCTTTATTCTGGCATCTTAGAACAACAGCTCAAATTAAAACATCTGCACCAGTCTCTAAGGACCTCAGAACATTGATGATAGTTGAGCTATTTGAGGATAGATTTTAAAGGAAAGATTATCCAGGAGTAGAGAAGATGATCTTCAGTAAGTAACCAAATGCCTGCTTCCAAAAGTTTGTAAGTTCAGCACCCATGTCATGTCCCAGTAGAAAAAAAAGTTATGAAACACAATTAGAAGGGGACAATTTTTAGAATGTGAGTCCTTACAACGTCCCAAATCTGCTATTCAATTAAAACAATGAGAACACTGGTAAAGATTGCCAAAATTAAATTTTCAAAACTCCAAAAATTAACCAAAGGTCTCCAACAATCTCAGGAGAATTTACTCAAGACAGTGAGTTCAACAGCAAGAACAGCAAGAGCCCTGTGGCGCGTTCTCCCTTGCTCTATCCCTAGCCCTCTCCGCCTGCTCCACAAAACTTTGTAAATCACCAGATTTGCTGCTAAGATAACACTGAAAACAAGCAGCCTAGCAGCTGCTAGAGGTTTCAAGTTCTTCAGAAAGCCGATCCTCATATATTTAATCTGTCTGGTAGCTCCCTGAAAAAACTTAACAGAGCTTCTCATTATTAGACCTGATAGAGTATATTCACTAGGAAAGCCTATTCCCAAGACATTTGTTGAAAACAACTGCTTGACATCACAACTGCTTAAGGCAGTGATAACAGTTGAGGCAAACAAGAGACTCATCTAAAAAGTAAAGGGAAGATCTGGAGAATGAGATTCCATAGTTGGCTTGAAGAGCTCCAACATATTCTTGGGAATTGAGAAAGTCCCATGCAAGTGCAGGGGTGTGTGCAGGCTCAGGAAGACATGAGTAGGCCCGAATTTCTCACCTATGGCTGAATTTGTGACCCTGAACAAGCAGGAAGTGAAGGCTAAGGAATAGTTCCAAAGTATTTGAATGTTGAAGGCATTCAAACACACACTGAGCTCCTCTAAAAAGAGTGGGGACTTATTTCTTCAAGGAAATATTAGTTTAGGGAAAAACCAATATTTCTGATCAGTAAACTAAATGAACCGTGACTTCAGTAGCTGCTCATGACAGAGAATATAGACTTTGCAGAATTATTACAAGAATGTCATTCAACAAACAGAAACAAAACAATGAATAACGATATCTTGGGGAAAGTGGAGAATTTGATTTCCACAGCTCTCATATTATAAAATGTCCAGTTTCAACAAAATAATGTAAGACACACAAAAAATAGGAAATTATGGCTCACACATAGGAAATAACGCAGTCAACAGAAACTCCCTGAGGAAGCCCGGATGTTAGACTTACTAGACAGAACTTTAAATCAGCTCTTGTAAATTGTTGAAGGAACTAAAAGAACATAAGCCTAAAGAATTAAAGAATGAGAACAATGTCCCACCAAATAGGAAACATCACCAAAAAATTATAAAAGAACTAAATAGTGAAGGAAACGGTCAACAAAACTAAAAGGTAACCTACAGAATGGAAGAAGATATTTGCAAATGATGTATCCAAAATACGTAAAGAACTTATAAAACTTAACATCCAAAAAACAAATAATCCAGTTTAAAAATGGGCAGAAGACACGAATAGACATTTTTCCAGAGAAGACATGAAGATGGTTAACAGAAACATGAAAAGATGCTCAATATCATTCATCATCAGGGAAATGCAAATCAAAACCACAGTGAGATATCAACTCACACCTATCATAATGGCTAAACCTAACAACACAGGAAACAATAGGTGTTGGCAAGGATGTGGAGAAAGAGAAACCCTTTTGCAATTGTTGTTGGGAATGCAAACTGGTGCAGCCACTCTGGAAAACAGTATGGAGGTTCCTCAAAACATTAAAAATAGAGCTACCCAATGATCCAGCAATTACGGTACTATTTACTTAAAGAACACGAAAATACTAACTCAAAGGGATACATGCCCCCTGATGTTCTCAGCAGTATTATTAACAATGGCCAAATTATGGAAAGAGCCCAAATGTCCAACAACTGATGAATGGATACACACACACACACACACACACACACACACACACATATACATACAATGGAATATTACTCAGCCATAAAAAAATAAAATCTTGCCATTTGTAACAACACAGACAGAAATAGAGAGTATTATGCTAAGCGAAATAAGTCAGTCAGAAAAAGACAAATACCATATATTTTCACTAATATATGGAATTTAAGAAGTAAACAAACAAACGTAGGGGGAAAAGAGAGGCAAACCAAGAAACAGACTATTAACTATAGAGAACAAACTGATGGCTACCAGAGACGAAGTAGGTGGGGGATGGGTTAAATAGGTGATGGGGATTAAGAAAGGCATTTGTCCTGATGAGCAAGTGTTGTAAGTGTTGAAACTGAATTCTACACCTGAAACTAATATTATGCTGCATGTTAACTAACTAGAATCTAAATAAAATTTTGAAGAAAAAAAGAAATAGACATTCTTGAGTTGAAAAATAAAATAAATAAAAAATTCCCCAGGACTCCACAACATATTTGATTGTGTAGAAGAAAAAAATTGCAAACTTGATCATAAGTCAATTAAGAATACCCTATCTGAAGTACAGAAAGCAAAAAGAATGAATAAAAATGAACAGAACTGGGTGCCTGGGTGGCTTAGTGGGTTAAAGCGTCTGCCTTCGGCTCAGGTCATGATCTCAGGGTCCTGGGATCGAGGCCCACATTGGGCTCCCTGCTTGGCAGGGAGCCTGCTTCGTCCTCTCTCTCCGCCTGCCTCTCTGCCTACTTGTGATCTCTCTGTCAAATAAATAAATAAAATCTTAAAAAAAAAATGAACAGAACCTCAAGGTTGTATAGGACACCACCAAGCACGTTAACATATGCATAATGAGAGACCCAGAAGAAGAAGGGAAGAGGGGCAGAAAAATATCTGAAAGAATAATAGCTGAAAAGTTCCCAAATTTGAAAATGCTTTTAACCTAAAATGGTAACTCCAAGTATTAACTGCACAGTATTTTCCTACTGCAATTCTAAAATCATCTAGAACAAAAAAGTATATAGTATGACTATTCACCATTCCCAGTGCAATGGAAAGAAAGAACATTTATGTCTATTACTAAACAAACTAACTATCTTAATGTATAATTGTCAGTTTATTGGCAAAAGTCTACCAAAAGTATTTTATATTTTATTGATTTTGTTGAAACACTGTATTTTAAATAGACTTATTAGTTTTTAGCATTTACATAAATTTTTAATTTTCCACTCCACAGCCCTTTAAAAAAGTGGAATGAGACCATCTATTCCAGACGGGTAGTCTAAATGGCATATTTATTCATCTATTTAGCTTCTCAGAACTTATAAACTATATCAAATCAGAATCATGATACTTTACAATGGGAATAATTGCTCATCCAACAATCATATAATACACATGTACTGTGTACTCTGTGCTAGGCACTGGGAATATAATAAAACACCTAGCATTTATAAGCGTTGAATTTATTATGTGCTAAACACTGTTATAAACAACATATATTAATTTATGTAAACTTTCCAAGCCCCTTAAGAAGTAAACATTACTTCCATTCAACAGATAATATTGAAACATAAAGAGAGTAAGTAACTTGATTGCATGCAGCACTTAATAGCTCTTCAGAGCTTGAAGCAGGTTATGAACCTACAGAGTCTGACTCTGAGTCCAAGACTTTCCTAGTTCCAGTAAACATCAGTGAAACTATTTAGTGTTTCACCTGGAGTTTATAGTATAGAAGAGGAAATAGGCATTAATGTGGCAATTGCAATTAAATGCAATTAGTGCAGTTTTAGGGATAAGTACATGGCACTAGAAAAGCACATAGATGAGACTTCTACCTTTTAACAAGAATAGTTATCTGCAAGGAGCTCTTGATGAGAGTGGATTATGTTAGGAGACTGGGAAGATATAAGGAGAAAAGATACAATGGAAAAGATTCAAATATAGGAATTGGGAATATGAGGAGGCAGGAAGAACTTCAAGAAGTTTGGTAAATTAGATTGCATCTATACGCAAAACTGTGAGAAGTGCAACCATCCAACTTAAATTTTGTATAGTATTTTGTATGTTAGATTATAGTAAATGCAGATATTATTTTGTCTGTTAATTCAGATTTTTGTTAAGTAGCATAGGTAATAAATGAGAATAAGAGAAACTATTTTCAGATTTGTATATTAAGATAATTCACGGGATGCCTAGGTGGCTCAGTGGGTTAAAGCCTCTGCCTTTGGCTCAGGTCAGGATCTCAGGGTCCTGGGATCCAGCCCAGCATCAGGCTCCCTGCTGAGCAGGGAGCCTACTTCCTCCTCTCTCTCTGCCTGCTCTCTGCCTACTTGTGATCTCTCTCTCTCTATGTCAAATAAATAAATAAAATCTTTAAAAAAAGAAAAAGAAAATTCACCTTGGTTACAATAGGAAGAATATATTGGAGAGGAACAGTTCAGAAAGGGAATACTTAAGAGGGTATTGTATGTGAATACAGGTGATAAGCTAATGTGAAGATATGATATAGAAGGGTGGTTTGAGAAATACTTGGAATGGTATTTTGTGAATTAAGTGCTATTAAGTATGAAAGATAAGAAGAAACAAAAGATGATTCCTAAGTTAATTAACCTCAGAAGTACATACAATATATAAATATGCTGTATCAATTCATTCTTAGCTGTTACAGACTGTCAATATATGAGATATGCTTTTTCAGAAAATTTTAAAATCTTGTGCAATAAATATTTCTGAATATTTATTTCAGAATAATTCAGAAATAAGCATCAAAGTAATGTTTTTCTACCTTTTGAATGAGTAAATACCACTTTATTATTTGGAAAGAGCAAAACATATGATCGTGTGTCCCTTTTTACACTGGATGTCCACAAGCTTCAATATAAATTTTGTTCTTAATTCTACTAACTTCTGTTTGTTTAGTTCTCTTGAATAACATTCTCATTTCCTTTCCTTACCATATACCCATAACTTCTTGGTTTGTTTTTGAGATATATAAATGCTAAGTTGTTCCTACAAATGCGCTAATACTAATTCACTTTGCTGACAATCTATTTACGATAAAAATAAGATTAGTATACTTAGAATACTGTACTAGTAAAATTAATGCAAAGTATATAAAAATTTTTTAAAGACTCAAAAATTAGAAAAATCAAACAAGGTGGGGAAAGAAGACAAAGTTCTTTAATGTGAGACTGTTGATTAATTTTTAATATTTTTCAGTCTGAGCTAAATAAATTTATGTTAAAACTGGCATTTGATAACTATGGAAACAAAAACAAATATAAACAATACTGGAAATGGTAATGAATAATAATCAAACACTTCAAGCTTTTTAGAATGCTAATAGATGTGGTGAAGAATGGTCATAAACTCAGTCAATCTTTTGAAAACTTAACTATTAGAAGTGATTTGTCAAATTGTTTTTTAAAATCATTATGTACATCTAAAAATTGAATGGAGTAGGGATATATTTACAGCTTGGGATTCCTAACTTCTTTGACAATGGATCTACAATATTAAAACCATTTAAAAATCAGTAACTACATTATTGTACTAGAATGTCTGTCCTCATACCAATTTAATGCAAGTTGCAAGCACATGCAAGCACATATGCAAACTCATACCTTAGTCTTGGAATTTTCTAGTTTAACATTTATTGAGCTTCCAGAGTACCACAGTTTATTATAGTCAGTTACATATTGGCATTTGCAAGTAAACAAATAACTATATTAGAATTAATTACACTATTATGTACTTAATTTCATTATTCACTAGATAACTCCTAAACTGATACCGTTTCTATGTGATTAAAAGGCTGATTTTTAAAAACCTATATCCCATTATTTCTAGCATAAGTTCATTTACATCAGCAGAAAAGTTACCCATAACCAATTATGCCAAACACACCAATGCAAAACAATCCTCAAGTAAAGGAATTATCTTCAATTTTAATGCCCTTTCTATGCTAATATACATAACTATGGCTATCTATAGGGTGTGCCCTATGACCTCAAACTCTCTACACAATGGAGCAGTAATACAAAGAACAGAGAAAATGACAGATGAGCCTGCCTCATCATCTCAGGGATCCATGATGAAGCAGACAGAAACCCAGACTAGACCTAAGAAAAATGGGAATCCTATTGCTTCCTGCACCAAACCTGAGATCATGGTGACTATGGGACTCTGAATCAGCATATACTTCGGGAGGCATAGAAGCTACAACAAGAAGAACAAAGAAATGGGTTGGCCTGATTTGCTTACCTTATGGGGTCTTGAACTGAAGGGTGAGCTCAGCCCAAGTGTAGCCAGTCCTCCAAGAAAAGAGAACATGGAAGGAGCCACATATTTCAAGAGTCAAATAGCTACTCTTCCTCCTTCAGGAGAACATAAGTTGGAGAGATGGGTTCCCTGATGCTGCATTTCACTTCAGATGGCCTCCTATTTGGTCAGCCTTCACCCTGGTTCAGAAAATACCTTTGTGTCATATAGGTCTCACTGGCTCTAGGATACAGTTCAATACTGCTGATCCACTTACTACAAATAAACTGGATGAAATTGAAGGAGATGCTTGAAAGTAAAACATAGACTTTCTGTTCGGGAACCACCTCCCTTTGTGGATGACTTGAGTAGTTGTTCTTCAGAATGTTATTCTAAGAGTAACTGGACCTCAGTTTTCAGTTCCTAAATATCCTTTCTTCTACAAAACATAGACAGTAAAAGAAGCATTATGATTGGAAAGCTATAATCTGCAGTAATATAGGTAGCTCTTACTAGGACATGAATAAGAAAGTATTATATCTCTACAATTTTAGAAAACAAGCTTTGTCATTAGAGGGAGAAAAGACATTATTCACACTGTCATCAAACAAAATGAAAATATTGCTTGAATTTCACTTCTGTATTTATGTGTTTTTATATACTCTCATGTTTCATTTTCTTTTCTGTTGCTAAAACTTACTATTGTTTTTTCCCTTTGGAATATGAAGGTGTGGGTGTTATGCTGAGGTGTGTGAGGAAAGGGAAGTTATTTTTGTATTTTTCCCTACTCCTGCCCTTACCGCAAGACTGGGGAGTAAACTAGGTCTGCAGAAACTATTAATTATCCTGGCATCATTTGGGGATGATTTCACTGTGGAGAGGGATATACCTCAGGCATAGAGAAATATTAACATAACGTAGAGATTAAAATTAGCTAATTAGTATCTCCAAATTCTCTTGGTCTTGCATTATTGAGCCTCACATTATATGTGTCATTGCTCTGAAGACACGTCAGGCAATTCCAATTTTACATCCACCACCTCAAACCTCTCCTGTGGTACAGTGGGATTCATCTGACACAATGGAACTGTAATACTGAAAAATTTTAAATTACATTTATTTTCTCTTTCCCACTCCTTGAACTTAGCCAAAAGGAGTCCTATATATATCTGTTCAGAAGTCTAATCCTCTGACTCTTTAATTGGCTAAAAAGTGCAGTTATGAGACATTGAGATGATATCAATGAATAATTAGAAAGTAAAGCAGAATTATTTCCCAACCTAATTACATTCATGAGATTTTACACATTTTCCCTATTAAGTCATTAACCAACTAAGAGGTTAATGTAGTAATTGCTTATGAAATCATTAAAACTCCAATCTTAATATATTTTATATAAGGAAATAAAAAACATGCAAAGTAGAAATAAACTATTCAACTGAACAGACATCAAAATCATTTATAGAAAGTTGCATGTATACAGGGAAGCAAGAAGCACTGAAAAAATTGTTAGACGAGGAAAATATAAAATTCATTTGCCTGATATAGGGAGAGTTCATCATTTCTCAGATCATTTTACAAATGTCTTCCACAGAGATGACTGGATGTTGTGTTTCTGAAATGAATTTTCTTCTGCTGCTGTGATTATACAGTGATTTTTTAAAAAGTAATCTGCAGATTTTATTATGGCAATTCATTAAGAATGAAAGGATAAGAAAGCCATTACTGCTGTGACTTTACCAAATAACAAAGCAGCAGGTAAGAATAATCTCTATACCTTTTATTTCCATACCACTCCTAATAGCATTGTCTAGCTTTTCAAGCTGTTTGACAAACAAACAATATTGCAACTTCTCAGTGAGGCAGCCAAGATAATATTCAGAACGAATGCATTTTCTATTCCTCACAGCAATACACTCAGTAGAAAATCATTAGATTCTAAAGCCGTATTGTATTTTGATGATTTCAAGGTTAAAAAAACTTTGTAAGATCTAGATAAATGTCTTCAACCAATTATGCCTTTGCAAACAACTTTTAAATAATGGTTTCACATTTATATTTTGAAGTTTTAAAAAAATTTCTAATATAAAATTGGACCATAAAAAAGTTGTACATATTTTTTCTTTCTACAAAACTTAACAAATGTGGTTTTTGTGTTTTTCTATAATCTTAAAATACAAAATGTCTACCCATGAAAAATATAAGCATCTTTTACTATCATCAGAGGAATCAATGAACTGCAACAGACTCTGTTGCCTTGACAAGTTCAAATTAACTGCTTATTCTGATTTGTAAAAAGAGGTGAGCCTCCTACAAGTAGTATGAAATAACATCAATTTTATTGACAGAAACATTTCAACCACTAATTTACTAGGTATGTTATTTAGTGCAGGTCGAAAGAAGGCTCAGGATCTTTATATTGAAGAGTTTATTATACAACCCTACCACATTTGTTCTGTTATTTTCTTATTTGTTTTCAAAAGAATTCTGATTAGCATATAAATCTTCTGAAATCTTTCCTAGCTCAAGTTCACCTCATAGATCATGAAGGTATCCAGTAGCTGGATATGCTGGGTTAGGTAGAACATTTTTGGAGTGGGGAAAAAATATTACTGAAAGTAATGTCACAATTCTTTTAAGAATGGTGACATAGACTCATATTTTTTCTCAAATAATTCAGAAAAACTAGCTTAGCTTCTTTTTACAAAACTGTCGCATTGTGAACCTTAAGTTAATGAAGTAATATCCTAAGGGAAGGAGGTGTGGTTCAAATTAGTTTCAAAAAGTTGTGTTCCTCTTGACTTTCTTTTCATATTTTATATTAAGATAAACTTATACTCTGAAAGAACCCGCCTAGGGAACACTTCCTCAAGAGAACACACTTCTTCTATTGTGCATGCTGAAATGATGTATTAGAAACTATAAGCCCACTGCTCATTTCCACAATTATAATTATCACAATTGTAAATGTGTAATACTGGTGCACTGTCTATGGGTAGAGTGGGTTTCAAACATCCTTCATTCACTCTCCATAGCTGTTTGGCACGTAGGCCTTCAGGTTTTCCATTTCAAAGAATTATCTTACAGAGAAGAATATAGAGTATTGGCTTTATGGTCCATCTCTACATGGTCAAGTATTTCTAACTGGACTCCAAATGTCCCTCTCAGCTCCAACCTTTTCTCTGACACTCTGTAACCATCAAAATAAGGTGTTGGGTACTCAGGAAACTGATTAAGAAAAGTCCCTTCAAACCGTACAGAAACAAACACCTGACCTGCGTATTCCTTTGCTCAGTCATCTCTGAAGTTGAGAACAAGATACGAGCTTGTTATTAGCAACTTCCGCTCAACTCTCCATTGGCACCTGTAATCTCCATGAGTCCAAATTACAGAAATCAATCAACAGAAATCATAACTTTGTCTAAGAGTTGAACTCTACCTTTAGGAAAGGGGTCTAGCCTATTGGAAAATGGTAAGATGATAAAATAATAAAAATTCTGAAACAAAATTTAAAGGTTTTATACTCATTCTCTTCAGTAAAAATCCTGCACACTCAGACAACCTTATTCTTTAGTAAAAACAAAAGAATGGAATTGAAGAGTTGAATTTTATGCTAGAAATTTAAAATTATGTAATGTTAAAAGCATAAATACTGAATTTGAAAGCTGATTTATCTAATTCATCAATCTCTCACTTTATAAATGACAAATACTAAAGCCCAAAAAGTTTAAATGATGGTCCAAAGTCACCCAAAAAATTTAGAGAAGTGTTACATAATCTGGGCTTTCTGACACCTTCTTAACGGTTACTTTTATTCTACTCGGTTACCAACGTGTGACCTTTGGAGTCTTTATAGACCCACTGATCCAGATACTGAGTTAGATACACTGCATTTGGGGGCAAGTAGACCACTCTGATGCCTTCAGTGCTGAACTCATGGTGCAGTGGGAGACCAAGGGCATTGTCCAATATCCAGAGAACTCTAAGAGCCAGTCACTTACTGCTGAGTTACTTCCTGACTTCAGGGACAAAGCATCAATGGAATCAATCCAGAATAAAAGGGGTTCTTATACAATAAGAAGACTGATAGCTGGGGCTTATCCTTTTCCTTCAAGGCTCAGTAGTTAGCACTCTCATAAACCCAACTATATTTGCACAAAAGAGTAGAGTTAGCCTCTTTCTTCATGCCTTAAATCCTGGTGTTTGCTTTTCTTCCTTACTAATAAATTTCATTTGTGGCATTTTTTTTTCCAGAATAGGGCACTCTTCTGCACTGAAAAATGTGTTTAGGCAGATATCATTTATCATCAATAATTTTCTTAATGGTGTGTGGGAACTCATGCGGCCTCTTGGTGGGCAGAAGTTGCTTCTCCTATTATCATGACATTTTTTAAGCCAAACCTTTTTCTAAAATTACCAAACCATCCTTTATTGGCATCACATTCTCCAGCTTTAGATCATTCAACTCACTTTCACTTTAAGTTGTCATGTAATGACTTGACTTTTCTTGAATCGCATTAGGGTCTACAAGAATTTCTTTCTTATAGCAATACTGCACCCACATAAAAGCTGCATTTTCAGTATAAGATGAGAAGATATTTTGCAAAAAGTGCAATACTGTTGGGACTTCTGGGTGGCTCAGTTGGTTAAGTGTCTGCCTTTGGCTCAGGTCATGATCCTATGGTCCTGGGATGGAGCCCCTCATCGAGACCAGCTTCAGGCTCCCTCCTTGTCAGGGAGCCTGCTTCTCCTTCTCTCTGCTGCT
The DNA here is from genome assembly GCA_002007465.1 of Ailurus styani. Classification (NCBI taxonomy): domain Eukaryota; kingdom Metazoa; phylum Chordata; class Mammalia; order Carnivora; family Ailuridae; genus Ailurus; species Ailurus styani. Next base: position 297,183 of record LNAC01001072.1, read on the forward strand.
CCCCCCTGCTCATGCTCTCTCTCCCCACCTGCCTCTGCCAAAAAAATAAATAAAATCTTTTTAAAAAATTTTTAAAAATGCAACATGGTCATGCCTGCTGGTGTAGCTTAAGCACTAGCTTTGTGATTTTTTTTTTTTTTACAATTGTCCTTGTGCTGGATTTATTTATCTTGAAATGGTGGGCAATCATAACCCCAGACCTCAATTTATGGTCTATCAAGCAGTTCAATTTTTTCTTGAAATGTCATGACTCTTCTCTGCTTCTTCTTTGGAGTACCTCCAGCATCAGTAGTAGTACTTCATATGAACCCCATGGTATTATTCAAGGTTTATGGTATTGTACTAAACATGATGAAAAATACATGAGAACCACAAGAGATCACTTTTATTTTGATATGCAATTTACCAGAGAGACAAACTGCTCATGTGGAGATGACTAGAATCACATGGCATTTTAGACCAATTTTTCCAACACTTGAGCTCACTGCAATAGCAACAGGAAGTGGATATGAAATTATTACAGTAATATAGTATATACTACAATGAGTTTTATGCAGTTATGATTTAACACTGCACCTTTATGTTTTTTTACATTTCCCTTGACTGCAAATGGTATGTGCTAGTGTGTGTAAATTTTGACAAATCTTAACTTTTTTAAAAAAGATTTTATTTATTTAGAGAAAGAAAGTGGCTGTGAGAGAGAGAGAGAGAAAGAGAGAGAGAGAGAGAGAGAGAGAGCAGGAACAGAGGGGAGGGTCAGAGGGAGAAGCAGATTCTCCACTGAGCAGGGAGCCCGATGTGGGACTCAATCCCAGGACCCTGAGACCATGACTTGAGTGGAAGGCAGAAACTTAACTGACTGAGTCACCCAGGCGCCCAACAAATTTTAACTTTTTAGAATAGTTTTGTATTTATTTTATGGTGGTCAATGATAAAACAGACTAATATCTACATGTATTTTATACATTAATGACATACCTAATTTTTTCATAATGTCTTCAATATTTCTAGGCCACACAGTTCATCTGTGAGCTTTTTTTCTCACAAATCTTCAAAAAAAATTCTAGCATATTTATTTTTTAAAATCTGAGTATAGTAAGTAAAACCAAACAGTTCACACTTGTGATGTTCAAGGGTCAAACTGTAGTTTCATCACCTAAAGAAATAAAAGCCTCTTTGTAGTAAACTTGGAATATGTTCTGCATTATGCCACCTTCTATCAAAGCTAAACATTAAGTAAATGAATTCAAATTTTCCATCTTGGAACTACTCTTGGCAAATATAAAATGTTCCAAAGTTATTAATCAAACAGTGAATCATCCTGAAAGCAGAATTGTTCAAAAATAGGTTGGTTGGGTATTGTTGAAGCTAAGGGACCATGAGAAACATGAATATATTCTGACACATTTGTAAATCCTATTTTTTTCTGTTGTGTTGAAATCTTGTTTGTGGCAATACCTAGAAGTGTTCCACTTCTTATGTACATTATAGAGCTACTTATGTCATTATTGTTTTAACATATAATTTTTAATTATTGCATCTGGATTCTTAAATATTTGTGAGACGTTAATTTTTCCCTTGTAGAGTATTTGATACTGTTCTACAGGACTATACGATCTCAATTGTATCTGAGGGAAAAAAAATGGACTCTGATATGTCCTTTATTTTTCTTGGTTTATTATGCTAAGAGATATTTCTCCTAATTTTATAATTCTCTGGATAATTCACTGAGGTTTTCTGGACTGGAGAAAATTAGATGCCTATTTAAATAATTATATTACTAAAAAATAAAATTTATAGGTAACGTGTATATTTTAGAAAAGTAACAAGCCAACATAGTAACTTAGAATTTTTGCCATAGATTAAAGGTCCGTATTTATGTAAATACTGTCAAAATATAGCTTAAATTTAAACAACTGAAAAATTTCTAGTCTTGTCAACATTTGTATATTAACTGTATCTCTAAATATGAATATTAATTTACAGAGCATAGACCTACTTGGTTTCACAAAGACCAATGCTTAAGCTGAAAACTGAGTGTAAAAAACTTACTAAATGGATATCAATATTCCATACCAATGAGATTAAATAAATTTCCACTCCAAATCATATGTGTCATACCTTCTTATCATATTTTTTCCAGTTGGTATTTATCTTTTTTTTTTTAAGATTTTATTTATTTATTTGACAGAGAGAGATACAGCGAGAGAGGGAACACCAGCAGGGGGGATGGGAGAGGGAGAAGCAGGCTTTCCCGCAAAGCAGGGAGCCTGATGTGGGGCTTTATCCCAGGACCCTGAGATCATGACCTGACCTGAAGGCAGACGCTTAACTACTGAGCCACCCAGGCACCCCTATTTATCAGGTTTTGTTTCCAAAATAGAGTCACAGCAAAATTATAGTACATTCTAAAAGAGATCACATGGAATACTAATTTGTAAGTATTTGGATCATCCTAGCCTGGATTAAGTAATAAGGAATTTAAGGGGCATCTCAAAAGCATATTATTTTCTCTAAAAGAAAATGCAAAAAAATATAATGATAATAGTAATGTTTATAATTTAACAATGGCTATTACTTATATAGTGATAATTATGTACTAGACACTATACTAAAACTTTAACATAGATTAACTTATTTATCTTTCACAGCCTACCATTACTCCCATTTTAGAGATATGGTAGCTGAAGTACCAAATGATTAAATGCCTTACCCAAGACTACATATCTGGTATATGGTAGAATCAGTTTTCAAACCCTAGTAGAATAGCTCCAGAATTCAACTCTGGAAATAGAAATATATTTATTTTTATTGTATTAAATAAAAGACTGATCAAAAAACCCAAAAATAAATACCCATGATTTCAGTTCAAAAAAAAAAAGCTTATTTATGTTATGACAGTACAAGTCATTAAAGACAATCCAAAGTCTTCCCTATTAATTAATATTCTCATAGTCCATCAGCTTTTGACATGGCTGAGTCAGATGCAGTAAAAAATGTCATTCTGTAGAATTTTCGTGATTTAAAAAATTCTGTTTAAATAGATTAGAAATACTTTCCATTTGAGGAATCTTGGGTGATATACAACTAAAGCTTCTGTATTAAATAATAAAGATACCTGAGTTCTAGTCCTGATTTGGAATATGTTAAACTACTTAATCTCCAAGAACCTCATTGTCTTTATCTATAAAATTGTGGGATTGAACAAGTTGACTTTTAATGTCCTTGTCATCGACCTGAATTTATGACAGCATTGTGGAATAATAAACCCTTCATAAGACGTTTGAACCTGGCAGGTACTTTGAGGCCAATAGGGACTAATTGGCAGAATAAGGATAGAGTTGTAGCTTTACCAGCATGGCAAAATTCCTTGAGCTGGCCTAAAGTACTAAGTTATTAATTTACCAAGTAAAACAACCATTTTGGTTGGTATAACACCATCTATTCAGTGTTATTTTGTTTCTACTTGTTCTTTGTGCCTTTTACTAGGAGGGACTTGCTCTAACTTGTCCTTTTCCCTTTGGCTTCTTTTTTTTTATGTTTAATTAGTCGATATATGATACATCATTAGTTTTTGATGTAGTGTTACTTTACCCTCTTCGATCTCTTGTGAAATGGCTCTGACCAGAAGTGATTGGGGGTCTTACAGTATCACTTGTCCTGAAGCCAACTCTTTAACTTTATATATACACATAAAATCCTGCCTGTTAGAATACAGATTAACCCAATTTTGATGTCTTCTCTGGATGCTCAGAGACTTTAAATACTAATCCTTGTTCAGGTGGATCCATTTGACTTTCTTCTAACAGAAATATTTGTATTTCCTTTTTTAGTCATTTCAATGACTGTCTTTCAGTCATGTATGTTTAATTTGACTGCAATTATAAAAGTTAGAATAAAATAAGTTGACCCAAATATGACTAACTGTACAATCTATAGTATTCTACCTAAATATATTTGAGGTAATATATTAGAGAAGGCAAATTCTTCTACTGTTCTCTCATTTAAGTAATCATATTCTATTCCCCAAGACATATTTTTAGGCCAACTTATTGAGGGAATGATTTACATACAAATAACTATCCATTTTAATGTATACAACTAGATGTCATAAACATATTTCTTACTTCCAAAAGTTTCCCCGTTTCCTTTATTATTTCTTATGATAAGAACACTTAAAATCTGCCCTCTTAGTAAATTTTTCAGTATAAAATACACTATGTCTAACTATAAGCATTAGACTCTATAGTAGGTCTCTGAAATTTATTTATCTTGTACACCTGAAACTTTGTACCCCTTAAACAATACCTCTCCATTTTTCCTCTCTCCTCAGCTCCTGGCAATCACTATTCTACTCTCTGATTCTATGAGTTTGACTATTATATATTCTTATATAAGTGGCATCATTAGTAACTGTCCTGTGACTGGCTCATTTCACTTAGCATAATACCTTCAGGTTCATCCATGTTGTCACAATGGCAGGGCTTCCTTCTCTTTTAAGGCTGAATAATGTTTAATTATATGTATATACCATATTTCATTTATCTATTCTTCTGTTGATGGACATTTAGATTATTTCCATATCCTGGCTATCATGAATAATGCTCCAATGAATGTGGCAGTGCAGAGATCTCTTTAAGATTCCTATTTCAATTCCTTTGGATACACACACAGAAGTGGGGTTGCTGAATTGCAGGGCAGTTGTATTTTTAATTTTTTTAGGAGGCTCCATACTCCTTTCCATAGTGGCAGCACCAATTTACATTCTCACCAACAGTGCACACGGATTCTCTTTTCCTACATCTTTCCCAACACTTTTTTTAAAAAAATAATAGCCATTCTTATAAGTGTGAGGTGATGTCTCATTGTAGTTTTTATTTTCATTTCATGGTGATTAGTGACATCAGTCACATTTTCATACACTTGTTAAATATCTGTCTCTCTTTATAGAAATATCTATTCAGTTCATTTTCCCAATTGAACCCTTACCTTATAGTAAACACAAACATCAAATCAAAATGGATTATAGACTTAAATGTAAGACCTGAAAGCATAAAACTCCTAGAAGAAAACATACATAAAAAGCTTCTTGTCACTGGTCTTGGCAATGATTTCTTGGATATAACACCAGAAGCACGGGCAACAAAAGCAAAACTAGACAAGTGGGACTACATCAAACTAAAAAGCTTCTGCACAGAAAGGGAAACAATCAACAAAATGAAAAGGCAACCTGAGACATATTCAGAGGATCTATGATCTCAAAACTATTTTTGTAATAATAGCAAAAAAATAGGCATGCCTCATTTTATTGCATTTTGCTTTATTGTACTTTGCAGATATTGCTTTTTTTATAAATTGAAAGTTTGTAGCAAGCCTGCATCAAGCAAATCTATCAGTGCCATTTTTCCAATAGCATTTGCCATGTCTAAATGTCACATTTTGATAATTCTCAAAGTATGTCAAATTTTTTTATTATTGTATTTTCATGGTGATCTGTGATCAGTGACCTTTGATGTTACTATTGTAATTGCTTTGGAATGTCATGAGCTGCACCCATATAAGACTGCAAACTTAATTGATAAATGTTGTGTGTGTTCTGACTGCTCCACGAACCAGCAGTTCCCAACCTCTCCTCCTTTCTTGAGCCTCCCTATTCCCTAAGACATAATGATATTAACGTTTGGCCAGTGAGTAACCCTACAATGGCCTCTAAGTGTTCAAGTGAAAGGAAAAAAATCTCACATCTCTTACTTTAAATCAAAAGCTAGAAATAATTAAGCTTAGTGAGGAAGGAATGTTGAAAGCCGAAATAGGCTGAAAACTAGCTGTTCTTGCACCTGTTAGCCCAAGTTGTGACTACAAAGGAAAAGCTCTTGAAGAAATAAAAGTATTACCCCAATAAACACATGAATGGTAAGAAAGTAAAAGACCTTCTTGCTGATACGGAGAAAGTTTTAGAGGTATGAATAGAAAATCAGCCACAGAACTCTCTTAAGCCAAGCCTAATCCAGAACTCCAAAAATCCTAGGGCTAACAATTATGCATTATCTATGTGCTTTACAAATGAAAAGACAAAGCCTAAATGACAACATACCTGTTTATAACAAGACTTACTAAATATTTTAAGCCTACTATTGAGAAATACTGCTCAGAAGAAAAAAAGATTCCTTTCAAAATATTACTGTCCATTGACAATCCACCTGGTCACTCAAGAGCTCTGAAGGAGATGTACAATGAGATAAGTGGTTTTTTTAAAGATTTTATTTATTTATTTGACAGAGATAGATTACAAGTAGGCAGAGAGGCAGGCAGAGAGAGAGGGGGAAGCAGGCTCCCTGCTGAGCAGGGAGCCCGATGCGGGACTCGATCCCAGGACCCTGAGATCATGACCTGAGCCGAAGGCAGAGGCTTTAACCCACTGAGCCACCCAGGTGCCCCATAAGTGTTGTTTTCATGCCTACTAACACAACATTCATTCTGAAGTCCATAGATCAAGAAACAATTTTGTATTTTAAGTCTTACTGTTTAAGAAATAATTCAATAAGTCTATAGCTGCCATTACATAGTGATTCCTCTGATGGATCTGGGCAAAGTAAATTGAAACTTTCTAGGAAGAACTCAACATTCCAGATGCCATTAAGAATATTTTTGATTCACAGGAAGAGGTCAAAATATACATATTAACAGAAATTTGAAAGAAGTTGATTCCAACCCTCATGGGTGACTTTGAAGAGTTCAAGACTTCAGCAGAGGAAGTAACGGGAGATGTGGTAAACATAGCAAGAGAACTCATATTAGAAGTGGAGCCTGAAGATATGAGTGAATTGCTGCAATATCATGATAAAACTTGAATGGATAGGGACGCCTGGGTAGCTCTGTCAGTTAAGTGTCTGCCTTAAGCTCAGGTTATGATCCCAGTGTCCTGGGATCAAGCCCCACCTTGGGCTCCCTGCTCAGCAGGGAGTCTGCTTCTCTCACTCCCTCAGCACCTCCCCATGGTTTGTGCACTCTCTCAAATAAATAAAATCTTTTAAAAAAAAACTTGAATGGATAAGGAGTTAACTCTTATGGAGAAACAAAGAAACTGATTTCTTGAGATGGAATCTACTCTTGGTGAAGATGCTAGGAAGACTATTGAAATTTCAACAAAGGATTTAGAATATTACACAAACTTACTTGACAAAACAGAATCAGGGTTTGTGAAGATTGACTCCAATTTTGAAACAAGTTCTTCTGTGGGTAAAATGCTATCAAACTGCATCATACGCTACAGATAAATTGTTTAAGAAAGAAGGAGTCAAATTTTGGGACAAACTTCATTGTTGTCTTATCTTAAGAAATTACCACAGACACCTCAACCTCCAGCAACCATCACCCAGATAAGTCAACTTTGAGACAAGAACCTCCTCCAGCAAAAAAATTATGACTTGCTTAAAGCTCAGTTGATGGTTATCATTTTTTAGCAATAATGTACTTTTTAATAATGGCATCTTAATAAACTATAGTGTGGTATAAAATAAATTTTATGTGCACTAAGAAACAAAAAAATAATTTGACTCACTTTATTGCAGTATTCAATTTATTGTGAGTCTTGAACCAATCTCACAATATCCCCAAAATATGCCTGTATTTGTCTTTTCCAATGTGTTCAAATTTGCACTGATGATGCAAAAAAATAGTGGATAAAACTGCTGAAGCCTTATTACAAATCAAGCTTGTAGCAGCAAACTGTTATATTCTTTACCTTCACAAACTCACAAAACAGTAATAAAATAAAATGAAAAAAATGCCAATTTCACTTAAGGATGTCTGTAGTGATATTAATCAATAAAATATTAATGACTTTATTAAATCTCAATACTTGAGCACACTTCTTTTTATTATTCTGTGTGATAAAATGGGAAATATATATTAAACACTTCTACATACAATGCTTGTATGATGATTGCCTCCAGGAAACACTTGCAGGATACTTTAAGTTGCAAGCTGACACAGCCACTTTTTTTCATAGAAAAACATTTTTACTTGAAAATAAAACTATAACAAAATTACTATGGTTATTCAAATTGCATATCTGGTCGACCTTTTCTTGAAAACAAAATGCACCTGTCACTTGTATAAATCAATTGAGTTTGTTTCCCAATGTTTAAAGTTTCTTCTGATGAGATGGATAGTGATTTGGGGGGGATTTAAAAAATATATTGTGTAATGAAATATATCAGTATTTCGAAGAAACATAACTCTGTGAACCAATACTTTCTACAAGTCCAGTATGTGATATTACAAATCATACCTGGATAAAAATTACCAGTCACAATTAAGGATAACTTAGTACATTTTAATGTAAAAGAATACCAAAAATATATTGACGTGTTTTCCTATTCACATTACAACTAGCATTTAAGAAACTACCACATGTATAGTTTTGTGGGTTTTTCTTTTTAAGATTTTATTATTTAAGAGAGAGAGAGCACATGGGCAGAGGCAGGTGGGGAGAGGGAAAAGCAGGCTCCCCGCTGAGAAGGGAACTCAATGTGGGGCTCAATGCCAGGACCCTGGGATCATGACCTGAGCTGAAGGCAGATGCTCAACCAACTGAGCCACCCAGGCGCCCCATGTGTAGATTTATTACAGTATCAAATAAGAATATCCAAAGTAAATTAAAAAGTCTATTCAAATATTTCTTCCTTAACTATCTCTTTAAAGGAAGATATTCTTCATAATATCTCAACCAAAAACAATATATTTCAAAAGATTAAATACAAAAGCAAATACTAGAATTAGGCAATCTTCTATTAAGCTAAACATTAGAGATTTTCACACATGTTAAACAATGTTTCTCTTCCCAATATTTCTTCATCTAGAAATGTAGTTATTTTTATAAAAACAGGTATGAAGAAAAAACAAAACAGTATTCTCTTCACAAGTTTGTAAAATGCTCAATACCACCCAGTCCCACAATCTATAACTCACAACCAATGAGTCAGGAAATTGAGTAAAATGATAATTTAAAACAAATCCATCCAGACAGCCAGCTTAACATCTTACATTATAATGCTAATAACACCAAGAAAAAAAGTAAGGCAGCTTACTTTTTAATATTCCTGTATTTTATTTTAGTAGGCAAGAATAAAATTGCCCTCTTTCAAGAATGAATAACCAATAAAATGCATAAAAGTATGGCAATGTAAAATAATGATGCACATTAGATACAGAAAATAAGTTTACTTAAAATAAACTCACTCAGATGTGATCGGGAATGACAGAGTAATAATCACTAAAAATTCTCTCCTTTAAAAAAACAAAAAGAAACTGGCAAAGATCGCCAGAATCAACTTTTTCAAAACTCTTAGAAATTAACCAAAAGCTTGCACCAATCCACAGACATTTCTTTAGGAAAATGCCTAAATCTTAGTAAGAATAGAAAATTTTGTGACACTTTAAATTACCATATTCCCATCCCCTTCTTCCCAATCCATGGTACCTTGGAAAATTAATAGCCATTACTCAGGGTAAAAAACAGTAGCTTAATAGACACTAGGGGTAGAGCAGATTGATTTAATCGATAGGTCAAAGAATAAATCACAGGGAAATTAGGAAATACTTTGAAATGAATAAAAATAAAGAGAGAAAATTTATGGCGTGCACTGCATAGAGGAAAATTTATAAATGTAAATACCTGTATTAAAAAGAAGATATCAAGCCATTAATATAATCTTCTACCTTAAGAAACTGGAGATGTGAAAAGTAAATTAAAAAAAGTAAGGAAACAATAAAGATTAAAATGGAGATAAATGAAATAGAAAATAGAAAAAAAAACCAAAATCAATAAAACCATAAGTAGTTTTTTTAAAGATTAATAAAAATCAATAAATTTAGCTTGATATAAGAAGAAAAAAAGGAGAAGACTCAAAATACTGAAACTAGAAATGAAAGAGGAGGTATTAGTTCTAATATTATGGAAATATAAAGGACAATAACTGTAGGTGAACAAATTCGAAAACCCAGGCAAAGTGGATACATTTCTTAAAAGACACAAACTACTGAAAATGACTCAAGAATAAATAGAAAATCTGAATAGACCCATAATAAATAAGGAGATTGAATTACTAACCAAAAACTTTCTCACAAAGATAATCCCAAGAACAAATGGTTCTGCTGGTGAATACTACCAAAAGTTCAAGAACTATCACCAATTCTTCACTAAGTCTTCCCAAAATTAGAAATGGAAGGAACACTTCCTCGCTTATCCTGCATTATGCTGATTCCAAAGCCAGACACAGATCCTTAAATAAGAACATCGCAGACAAAAGCAAAATTCTCAGCAAATACTAGAAGACCATATCCAGGAACGTATAAAAATAATTATGGGGCGCCTGGGTGGCTCAGTGGGTTAAAGCCTCTGCTTTCGGCTCAGGTCATGGTCTCAGGGTCCTGGGATCGAGGCCCACATCGGGCTCCCTGCTCGGCGGGGAGCCTGCTTCCCCCCTCTCTCTCTGCCTGCCTCTCCGCCTCCTTGTGATCTCTCTCCCTCTGTGAAATAAATAAAATCTTTTAAAAAAAAGAAAGAAAAAAAAATTACGCAATATGACCAACTGAAATTTATTTTGGAAATGCAAGCTTACGAAAGACTGTGACTTAGATTTGTTTGGACTCTCACCATTGCCTTCTTTCCTTGTACGATTTCGTGAAGAAAGCTGCCATGTGTGAGAGGCCTGTTGGCCAGAACTGGTCAACAGTCAGGGACAGGGCGCCTGGGTGGCTCAGTAGGTTAAAGCCTCTGCCTTCGGCTCAGGTCATGATCTCAGGGTCCTGGGATCGAGGCCCACATCGGGCTCCCTGCTCAGCGGGGAGCCTGCTTCCCCCTCTCTCTCTCTCTGCCTGCCTCTCTGCCTCCTTGTGATCTCTCTCCCTCTGTGAAATAAATAAATAAAAAAATCTTTAAAAAAAAAAAAAAAACAGTCAGGGACAAAATGAGGTCCTTGGGGCAACAGCACATGGGAAATTGAAAGGCATCAATAACAACTGAATGAGTTTGGTAGAGGTTTCTTCTTTAGTTGAGCCTTCTGATGTGACTTCAGACCCTGGGCCAACACCTTGATCATAGCTTTGTGGAAGACCATGAAGTAGACAACCTTGTTAAACTTGTTCCTAGACTCCTGACCCACAGGAAGTGTGAGGTAATAAATGTGAGTATTGGAATTATTTTTCAGCAGGAATAGATAATATACTTGGTTTCGTACAACCAATGTCCTCCTTGCCCCATTCTGCACACATCCTTCATTTCCACACAACTCTTCTTAGTAACCTTTTGTTTTTAGTGATAAAAGATAAAATGAGTGGCTTTTACTCCTTATTAGCCTCATTTTAGGGATTTGTAACAAAATCTCCTGCAGCAAAGGAGACACAAAGAAGACAAGAAATGACTACTTTCTTGGGATGGTTGAGCGATAACTACCTCTAATAGTAGGATCATAGTATGAATAATTTTTTAAGTATACTATTTTTTCACATTTTGAAGACTAATGTTTGTATATATAGCATCAAATGTATGAAAGGATATGGTATGGTCCTTTACATTTCATTTCATTCTGCAGTAGTCGGTAGTAGCCTTAGTTTTCCTTTACCTCCAAAATCTACTTCTACTTAAAGTGACTTACTTATTCAAAACTCCATCTACAATGGTTTGAGGGATGCTTACTATAGGTACAGATCATTTATTCATAATTCATCACCTAATTTTAAATAACATTGTAGTATAACATTATTGTCCATATTCCATAGTTAAGAAAGATGAGTTCAGAATGATTAATCAACTGAAGAAACAGATTCAAATTCAGACTGTCTGCTATTTATGTCTATTGGTCAGTCCCAGAGATTTCCATCTGGAAGGTAACTGTATACATGGAAACCAGCTCAGCTACAAATAGAACCAACAGTAAGAGCCACACCATTTACCTCTTTTAATCTCTACCATTCATAATCAAATCCTGGATTCATGACATATGCTCCTTAAATATTTGTTGAGCTGTCTGAGGAACTTTTATTTTTATGCCAAATATTCAAAAATATAAATAGAAATCACCTTTTTGATTCACCAGACTAGAGCTTTCTTCCCCCCAATCTTTTGTGGGCTGGGATTCTAGACACTACTGCACATACTTACTATTTTATAGCAACAACATCAAATAAGCCATTTGACAAGTATCATTGGCCATTTACTATGTGTCAGACACTGAAAACAATCTTGTTTTAATATGGCATTTTATGAACTTCAGTTGTGTTTTTCATAATGACCAACATATTATGAAAATCTTACCTCCTGGTTTTTAACATAATGTCTTTAATTTGAAATATTTAATCTATCCCTGTTCATATATGCTTCATTAATTTTATAATATAGGTCCTAAAAGATCATAATGGAATTGGTCGGGTATTTCAGCCATTTAGTAAGATCACTGTATTTCCAGTTTGTTTTAAATTTGCTTTAAATCTCAGGACTGGATTAAATATTCTGTATTCTTTTTTTATGGTAAGCCATAATTAATATTTCCAAAAAATCCAGTGAGAATTTTGGAGAATTTCTATATGGTAATATAAATATAACAGAACTCCAAATCATATATATTTATAAAGATTTAAATTCGAGAGCATTCAAAGTATACTCTGAATTGCCAATTTACAATATTATAATCTGAGAATTAGAGCAAATCCATGAATTTATAGCTCTTTCCAAGTGCTAAAGTACTATATCCTGTTTTAAGAGAGTTACCCAAAATCTTAGCACTGGGTGAGTTCGGGGCTTCATTTCTGAAAAGTTCATTTCCTCAAACTTAGCACCAAAGAGGGAATCTCAAGGGGAAATAACTCACTGAAATAATAATTCACTGTTTAATTTGTTTGGAATAAAAACACAACACAGAACTTGGATATTTCCCATTACTGTCTATAAAGAGGATTCTGCTGTACTGTTGTGTAGTAGTGACTTAATGCTACCTGGCAGAAAATAAATACCCTGTTTATGTCATCACACATTTTTATGTGCTATCACAATTCTAATTTGTTTGTTATGTTTCTCCCTTGAAGACAAATATCAAGTCTAAGAGTAGGTGGGACAATGAGTTAGGTTTCCATTTTAATTGAAATTATCTTTGTAATCTAAAATAAAGTACAATAATTTTTTTCCCAATGGTGTTACTATCCCTGAACATAGAATTTGTTTTGTGATCTTGTCACAGAACAATGACTGGCTACATTACTTTCCCATTTAAAAGGAGCATAAGTACTGCTGAAAATTCATGGTTAAATATTTGGCTCCATAATTAAACATCATCAGAACAAATATGGTCATTTGCCCATACTCTTACATGCTCTGTCCATCAGAGTAAATAAATTCCTCAATAGTTATTTTTCTTATTTTATCAAGGCCCTACACGTTTTGCTCACCTTGTCTCCATATCCCAAAGATAGGATTAATTTGATAAATAGAAAAGATATTGAAGATGATAACTTTTTAGGTAGTATTAACATAAAGACTAACATGTTTAACATTCTCAAAATTCACATGTGGCATAAAAATTTTACACCACTCAAAGATTTCCTTTGAGAAGGAAAGCTGAAGATAACTAGTATTAAACATGGTAAGAGATTCTGTTTGTCCTACTTCACTTAAATACATTCTAATTTATGAAAAAGGAGAAGAGGAGAGATTTTTCATGTCTTTCATCTCAAGTAGGGCAGTCTTCCTAGTTTCTCTAATTGCACTAAAGAACTAAAGATAAATGTTCACAAAATCAACATGACTGATTTACTTTTTTTCACACAGAGGGAGCTTATTTAGTGCCTAGAAGCAATTTTTGTGTAATAGAGTAGAGATGCCATTTCTTCAAATGAGTTCTTTAATGAGCCTTTGTCTCCCAACTTAATCGTGCTTTTTACTTTATTCCCCAGGATGTTCTGGTGTCTTTTGTGCAAAATGCTAGGAACGTGTCTACCTGGAGAAATTCTAATAAGACCCATCTTAAGCAATAAAAGGAAAGAAGAGGCATTATTTTGGAAGTTTACTCTTGAAAGGGCCTTTTAAATACTCAAGAAAATACTCAATTTGTTTTCAAGAATAAGACTTACGTATTGAGTACGTTGTTTGTTGACTCATAATTTCACTCAATTTTCCTAAAACCTAGGAAAGCAATAGTTTTGTTTTTTTTTTCCTAACCAAGTTGCTATATACATTGTTTATAAGGCTTAACTATACTTTAACTTCATTTTACTTTTTAGGTAACTACATATTGTTAAAAAAATTTTAACTTAAAGTTACATTAATATTCAATTACCTAAGAAAAATATTCTTAGGTCAGGAGAGATACATGTCTGACACTATTAAGGTTTGGTGAAAGTACAGTGAGAAGTAAATGCTGTCAGAATAAATACGTCATTGAAAAATTTCTCCTGGCAGTTTTCAATAAAATAAGTTCAGAAAATAATGCTTCAAACCAGTGTCTGAAGTGCAAATAGAATCTGGTTTCATTTATTTATATTAAGCAGTCATTTTTCTGCATTGCACTTAATTGAGCTATCGTTCCCTTCATTAAGTATGCTTCTTGAACTTTTCATTTTTGAAAAATGCTGTTCTTCCAGCCACAGCAAATGTGAGGAGGAGAAATCAAATGTCATTTTTAGGAAATACAGTATGTGTGTATGTGTTGATTTTTTAATATTTAAGAAAATAAGGAAAATATTAAATAATTTACATTTGTGTAAGTCACTTGAATGACTTTCAAGTATCTCCTTGTTGCAAGCATAATCAGTGTATTATAGAATCTTGACACTTGAGACTATAAGGTTACATTTTTTTCACATTGTCATTCTCCCTCCAACTCCAAACAATTGCTAGATAGAAGGTGACTTAACATCTTAGGCCAAAATTCTTTGGGGTTTGTTTTCCTCTTTGTTTGTGTTTCCATGACTAGAGCAAGGTCTTTAGTTGAAGAAGCCTAGAATAAGTTGAATTTTAAATTGCTTTGGTTATTGACTCATCAGGTTTCCTATAACCCTCTTTGTCTCTTTTTCCAACACTCCAATCAACTTGGAAAATCCTATCAAGTCCTACCCACTTGCAAAAAAAAAAAAAAGTTATTGGAAGAATCAAGAGGTTAGGAAGTGGAGTTGGGAAGTAATTGAAGGACTTCTCTCTCTTTTTCTCTCTCAATCTCTTTCTCTCGCTGGTTATCCAGCAACTTTTCACAATGTTCTTAACTAGAATGTTTATAGATTCTATGGAAGAACGATATCACTTTTATAGTATATTTTAGTGACAAAATTAATTCAGATCATAGGCTTCTTTTCCACGGGAATAAATAAATGAAAATATTTTAGCAATTATAAAACAAACACTACTGCATGAGTTCAGGATCTTGGTAGTAGGCAAACATGTAAATCTTTGCTCACATATGTAGAGAAGGTGTTTATTTAAAGGTGATCTAATCTGGGCACCGGGTAACCCTCTTCTCATGTTGTAGAGTCAAAGACAAATGACCTAGGCTCAATCAATTGGGTGTATCTGCCCAAGACTGAATTTCTCAGAAATAATATATTTACAAGGGCAGTTGAAACTGCAGACCAATTATGGTGGCATAAAGAATCCTATTATAGTCAACATCTCCATTCCAAAATCCTGCCGTACTACTGAGCAATATTGAGAAATGTCCAGGTACAAGTTCTACTGGATGCACCCTAGAGCTTTTCTTGGTTCCTAAGCCTAACTAGTTACTCTTTCTGTATATGTACCAAATATGCTTTAAATAAATTTCTTCTCTGTGTAAATGCTCAAAATTTTATTTGTCTTTCTCATAATCAAGGTCACTGGTTGATACAATGGTGCTAGTCTTCTGGTTTCAGAAGACTTTTTAATGTGTTCATAAACTCTTTTTCACCTGAAAATCTTGTGACTTTGAAATACATTTTGGCAAGGTTGTTGTGGCACTAAAAATCTGCTGCAGAATAACATGGCTATTTTGTGAAATTATGTAATAATTCCAGCTGAATTTCTTTGAAAATTCTAGTATTCATTCTATCAATAAATGTTAACATGACTATCTATAAATTACTCCTTTTTTTAAAAAAGATTTTATTTATTTATTTGACATAGAGAGAGAGAGAAATCACAAGTAGGGAGAGGCGGGCAGAGAGAGAGGAGGAAGCAGGCTTCCCGCTGAGCAGAGAGAGCCCGATGCGGGACTTGATCCCAGGACTCTCTGATCACGACCTGAGCCGAAGGCAGAGGCTTTAACCACCTGAACCACCCAGATGCCCCTAAATTACTCCTCTTTTTAAAGACTTACTGGGGCGCCTGAATGGCTCAGCCAGTTAAGCAGCTGCCTTCAGCTCAGGTCATGATCCCAGGGTTCTGGGATCGAGTCCGACATCGGGCTCCCTGCTCAGCAGAGAGTCTGCTTCTCCCTCTCCCTCTGCCTGCCTATCTGCTTACTTGTGCTCTCTATCTCTCTGTCAAAGAAATAAAGTCTTTAAAAATTTTTTTGACGATAAAAAAAATAAACAAACACTTATTCATCCATTTTAGAGAAAGAGTGTGTTTGTGAGCAGAAGAAGGGGAGAGAGACAGGGAGATAATCAGACGTCCCACTGAGCAGGGAGCCTAACGGGGGGCTTGAGCTCAGGACCCTGAGATCATAACCTGAGCCGAAACCAAGAGCTGGATGCTTAACTGACAGAGCCAACTGGGCACCCACAAATTACTCCTTTCTTAAGAGAGTTACAAATGCATTGCCTTTTGTTGGTGACAGTATGAACACCAAATAAATAGTCTTGCTGCCATGAAAATTTTTCTGATGCTTTACTAAACTCCTAACTCTACCATGCGCTAACCTGGGACTAGAGACAAATGCTCATTGTTTAAAACTTTAAAATTGGAGTATTTCTGTACTATATCCAAGAGTGCTCTGAAGAGTCATCCTATCTCTCAAAAATGTAGGTGGAATAATAGAAGCTATCTGATATTAAAGGTGCTTTACAGCATAAGTAAAAGATGCAGAAGTAAAATCCCAAGCCACCAAAATTCCTTCCACCCTAACATTATTAAAATGCAGGTTAAAACCTTGTTATTATGGAGTCTTCAGGGTATTTATGTAATAATATTACATATACTTTAAATAAATTCATCATATTTCAGGGACATGAGAAGTAATGTAATATAGTGATGAACCCCTGAGTCTAAAATCAGAATTGTTTTTGAGTCCCAGCTGTGCTACTTTCTAGCTACACTGTTGCAAGTTAGTCATATTTTCTTCCAGTCTATTTCATCCACTGGCCATACCAATCTCAAGTGTTTGTGTGAGGTTCAGTGAGACAGCAAATATAAAAACATTCTGTAATCTCTGCACATCATACAAATACTATTGTTATGGTCTCAAAGTTGTAAAACTAGGAAGATTTTGTTCATAGTACAGTAGTCTATTATGGTCACGGATGAGTTATTTTATTTATATTGTCTTCTTGTCTTCCTCACAACTACTTTGTCTCTTTTACTTTTCCTTTCAACATAAAAATTACATAAAATAATTCTGAGATGTACGGAGAAAAATGTTCTAAACTAGTGCCATTTGAAAAGATTAGGCTTGAGTTGAAAAAGCTAAATACTTTAACATTTAAAACTACTTCCAATATACTTACTGAGACATTAAGAATGTGGGTATTTAATACTACTTTGTATTCTCTCAACATATAACCCTGTCTCGCAACCACACAGTGCCCTGTTCAAATGTCCTGCAATACCAAAATATTTCCCTTCTCATCCCTAACATATCCCTATCATAGTCAAATTCTCCATTCTTGTGTGCTTTATAGCATTCATCTTGGTGAAAATGTTTATATCTGATTGAATTAATTTAGGAGTCAGGTGTTCCAGAAAACATTCTTTTTTTTTTCTTTTCCTTTTTATTCTTTTTTTAGGAGCTTACTAAACTAAACCAACTTCTTTCTACATAAAGACTGTGAGGAGAAAAACTTTTTTTGTCATCTTAAATATCTTAAATATAACAAAATCTTGATTCAATTCCAAAATTATAATATTATTAGACTTATAATGAAGTTAGCACTTATTCATAGAAAATACTTTTATGTCTAAATACAGATGTTCATCTTTATGGCTGCAAGATAGTCCTGAGGTCTTATTTTATTAGAAAATGGATTTAGAAAATATGTATTGATGTACAATTAGATTCTGCTAATTTTTGACAATTAATGTTTGATAGGTTTTGCATGTTTTACCATTAATAGTGACAACTGAGTTCTAATTAATAATCAGGAAAGCCATTTATTTTGAGTGAGGAAAAAAGAGAATTCCTGTATTGTGGACCACATTTTCTTTCTAACAAGGGACCATCACAACCATTTAATAAAGACTTCCTAGCATAAACTGGGTTAGACAACTTTAAATCCTGGCTTCAGTCTAGTAGCCTCACCTCCTGTCCACCCTTCTCTATCACAGACTTTGCCACTGCATCAGCCAGCCTGAATCATAATCACATGTTCTCTTTTGGAGCACTTATTATGGTCTGAATTTGTTGAATTTGTTTACCTTTTAAAGGCTGTCTCCAACATTACAAAGCTCCATGAGATTCAGCTTCTGCTTAGGATATAAAAAAGGATCAAGGAAATGTCACTCCCAACCTAAAAAAGAAAAAATAAATAAATAAGTCATCAGAATCCTAAGTTTTCTTGAATCCCTCAGCGAGTGGAGGTTACAAAGTAACAAAGTGAACTAAATTACAAAAAGCAACAAGTCCCTCCTAGGAGAGAGGGGACACACAAATTGTTTCACCTTTGACAGAACACCGGAAGTAGCAGCTGCCATAAAAAAAAAAAAAGACCAAAACAGCTAATATTTTAGGGATTGCTTAAAGGCTAAATGTAATCTAGTATGACAACTCTGAATAATTGGGAGTCTCATTAAAGAAGAAGCATGCACCCATTTCCAAGCTCTCATTCTTAATCCCCTCTAGAGGATGGGTGAGCCTGATGGTGAGTATTAAGGAGGGCACGTATTGCATGGAGCACTGGGAGTGGTGTATAAACAATGAATCTTGCATCACTGAAAAAATAAAAGAAAAAGATCAGTAAAGACATAGACTTCTGGGGCGCCTGGGTGGCTCAGTGGGTTAAGCCTCTGCCTTCAGCACAGGTCATGATCCCAGGGTCCTGGGATAGAGCCACACATCAGGCTCTCTGCTCAGCAGGGAACCTGCTTCCTCCTCTCTCTCTGCCTACCTCTCTGCCTACTTGTGATCTCTCTCTCTTCCTCTCTCTGTGTCAAAAAAATAAAAATAAAAATAAAGACATAGACTTATGAAAAATACCATTAAAAAAAGAAAAAAAGAAAGATTAAGAGCAGGGCAAGTTACAAGCAAAAGCAACCTGCAGTAGCACTGGCTTTCAGGGGGTGACTGGTTGCCCCTGGGCCCCAGTCACATGCTACCAGGGGGTCCCCAATCTCTTTTCATAGAAACAAACACCTTAAGACACTGAAGAACAATTAAGAAATCCTTCTCTATGTTGCACCTAAGAAAATATCTGTTCTTTCTGTGGAAAGGTAAAAGCAAATGTTGTCTTTCCCTGAGTGGGGTGCCAGAAATCATCTAGGGCACATAATTTTGTACTCATACAAGAAGAGGAACTTCTAACAACTAGGGAAAAGACAGAAAGCTATCTCTTTTGGAATTCCTCCAACCGATACAAGGCAGTGCTTGGCAGTCATGAGGGAAAGGGGAAATGGTGGAAAAAGACCAAGGCACTAAGAAAGCCACACCCCTGAGAGCCATGCTTGAAACCCTCCTTACGACTAAGACTTGGTTTCCCTTCCTCCCAGTACAAGTCCAGCAATAAGCATCAGATGGTTTACCACTGGTACAGGAGCATGAGCATAGAGAGGGATCCCCATGTGTGATAAGGCTGCAGGGGTACTGAGGGCTGAAAGCAGGACATGAGCTTGGAGAAGACCCCTGTGGTCCTCCAGAATCCACACTAACCACAAGGAAGGAATGGGGGACTAAGAGAAAATTTAAAATGTGGGGTGCACTGAAGGTAACTATAGAAACAGAAAAAATAAAACCTAGCTCAACTACTAACTAGATTGGCCCAATCCTATATATTAGCAGCTTGATGGAGGAAGAGAGGAACCTGTAAGTGTATGTACAGTTTATCCCAGTTTCTGTTCTTCTTCCATATACAATCTTTGACATTCAAGAAAAATTTGTAAGTAAGAATAATTTATTATACTAAGTTATATAATAATATATAAGTCATATTTTCATAACTACATCCTGTTGCTACTGAGGTAAGCTCACATGTTGCGGCTATCCATTTAAAATATTTGAGAAACTAATCATTTCCCTGTGGGCAGTTTGTCTCTCTGGTAAAGGGCATATCACAGAAAAAGTGATCTCTTGCAGTTCTCATGTATTTTTCATCATAGTGCAATACCATATACCTTGAATAACACTAGGGGTTTCCACGTGAAGCTAGTGATGCTGGAATTATTGCCAAGAAGCGAAGTCATGACATTACAGAAAAGTTTAACTTCTTGATATGTACTGCAGGCAGAGGTCTGCAGCTGTGGCTGTCTGCCATTTCAAGATAAATGAATACATAATAAGAACCATTATAAAAAAAAGGAAACTCATGAAGACATTGTTCCAACTAAAGCAGCAGACATGAAAACCTTCCACTTTTTGCAAAATTACCTTTTATCTCATATTGAGAATACAGCTTTTATGTGGCTACAGTATTGCTATAGAAAATACATACCTATTTAAAAAGACATACCTATATATTCTAATATATTTCCAGAAAAAATGAAGTCATTATATGACAATTTGAAGCAAAATGAAGTTGAACAATCTAAAGGTGAGAATTTAATGCCAGCAAAGGATGGTTTGATAATTTTAGAAAGAGGTTTGGCTTTAAATATGTCAAGGTAGAGGGGCCTGGGTGACTCAGTTGGTTAAGCATCTGACTCTTGATTTTGGCTCAGGTCATGACCTCAGGGTCATGGAATCAAGCCCCACATGGGGATCCCCTTTCAGTGGAGAGTATGATTAACAATTCTCTCACTCCCTCTCCCACCATCCCTCCTCCCCCACCCCCCATGCACACGTAATCTCTCTCTCTCAAGCAAATAAATAAACCTTTTTAAGAAAGAAAGTGAAAATAACAGGAGAAGCAACTTTTGCCAACCAAGGGGCAGCAGTGTTTCTAGAAACCATTAAAAAATGATTAAGGAGAAAAGATGTCTATCTGAACAGGTTTTTAATGCCAACAGAAGTGCTCTCACAAAAGAGAAGAGAGAACCAAGCACCAGGATTTAAGGCGGGAAGGGATAGAATAACATTACTGTTTTGTGCAAATGTCGTTGGGCTTATGATCAGGTTTGACCTTATTTATGAAGTTGTGAACCCCTAGCCTTGAAGGGAAAAGAAAAACAAGCTGTCAGTCTTTTTGTTGTACAAGAAGGCCTGGACAACAAGCACTCATTTTCTGGGTTTGTCCCATTTTTGCTTTGCCCTTAAAGTAAGGATGTACCTTTCCAGTAAGGGGCTGTCTTTTAAAGTTCTTTGGATATTGGACAATGCCCCTGGCCCCCCAAAACCTCATGAGTTCAACACCGAAGGCATCAAAGTGGTCTACTTGCCCCCAAACACAACATCTCTAGTTCAGTCTTTAGATAGAGTATTATAAGGACATTAAGGCTCATTATACATGGTACTCGGTGGAAAGGATTGTCAACATAATGCAAGAGACCTGACAGACAGAACATCATGAATGTCTGGGAGGTTAACACCACTGAAGATGGAACCACTGTTATGGAAAAAACCATGAAAACTACCAACCCTGAAACAATAAATTTCTGCTGGAGAAAACTGTGTCCATGACTTCATGACTTCACTGAATTCATGACAGGATTTACAACAGAGCCAGTCAAGGAAATGAAGACAGAAATTGTGGCTACGGCCAAAAAGGTGGGTGTAAAGGGCTTCAAGAAATGGATGAAGAGAAGTTCAAGAGCTAATAGATACCACACCAGAAGAATTAACAGAAAACAACTTGTCAGAGATGAGTTGTTCCAAACCATTGCCAGGTGATGAGAAAGAAGATACACAAGAAACTGACAGAAAACAAATTGACATTAGATCATTTGGCAGAAGGCAGAAAACAACCCAATTATTCAAGACTGCTTTGACTTCTGTTGCAACCTGAACCCTAACTATAATGCAGGCAGTGATACCAAAGAAAATGGTAGAAGAAATATTAGTACCATATAGAAACATGTTCAGAGAAATGAAAAAGCAAAAAAGTCTGACAGAAATTGTGATGTATGTCTTTAAACTTACACTAAGCGTGCCTGCCTCTCCTGCCTCCCTCTCTACCTCCTCTACCCCTTCCCCCTTTGCCCCCCCAGACAGCAAGACAATTCCTCCTCATCTTCCCCACCTCAGCCGATTCAATGTAAAGACAATAAGAATTAAGACCTTTATGATGACCCACTTCCACTCAATAAATAGAAATAATTATTGTGCTGTTCAGTTAATAAACTTACCTGTTGTGTATGTGTCTTCATTGAAAATCTAACATCTATAGGGCAAGAAGTGTACGAGCTATTTTTGCATCACCATCATCATTATTGCTTAAGAATTCATCCTGTAGAAGACCATGTGCAAGACTTGTATGAAATCAGATCGCCCATCTTTACATAGGTATAAGATGAGTGATACTTAATATAAAAATATTAATAGTATTAATGTGTTCATCTTCTTACCATTCTATAACTTTGCTTTTAAAGAAATACAGTACCATATAATACATCCGTCCCTCTCTCTCACTGCCACAATAGTTACATGAGTTTGGGGAAGTTACTTAAATTCTCTCCTTCAATTGTCTAAATTCTATAGAGAGCATTATATTAATAGCTCACACATAAAGTTGTTTTGAAGATTAAATAATAAAGTACTTAGTAAGAGAGTACTATAGATGTCATTGTATAGCATACAGTATAATGTTGAAAAAGTTCAGTAGATACTAGTTTTCTCATGTCTGAACTACCTCTGATGCCACCTTCTATATTTTTTCTTCTCTCCATTCATTTTCACATATTATTTCACCTTTCAAGTTGGAGAAAAATAGAAATAAGTGTGCTTTTTTTCTTATCTTTCAAAGTAGTTGGAGAGGCAAACTCTCTCTCTTGGCTCAAGCAAGCTATTTATTGTCTCTCTACCCACAACCAATTCTTTAGATTAAGGTGGAAAATCAGGCCATGAAAAATATAGTAATAAGGGAAATGCACATTATTTATCCTAATAGGAGGTCATATCATTGTTAAATGGGAGTAAATTATAAAATATTATCTTCTCCCTAACAATAACACAAAACAAGAATTCAAATTCAGATTTAAAAAAACTGTGGAGGTATCTATCATGGACAAAACACAATGTATTTTAACAAAAGAGGAAAAATAAACACAAGAAGCTGACTGTGTACAATTAAAACTCAAATTGAGTATTTAAGTGAATTGTAACTGCTTTAGAAAGGGATCAAATTGCCTTCTGAGTTCTGATAATTTTCTATCGCCTTAAAGAAAAATGAAATGTGATTTCCAAACTAGCAGAAAGGACATCTATCTCAGAACGGACAGTAGAGGCTCTTGGCTGACTGCCAATTGCATGTTATTTGATTAAATTGTATTATAAATGCACACATTTTCTATAAAAGGTGTAGTATTTACACCTCAAAGGGGACATACTTAAAACTATGTCTGAAATAAAGCCACCTCTTAGAAAATTTTTGTCGAATGCATAACTTCTTAAAGTGTCTGCATGACCTTTTTACCCTCAACCCTCTCCTTAGCCTTCAGATTTCCAGTGCTCTTTTCTCATCTGGTTCTTAGAATTAGGCATCCTCCCTTTCCACTTTAGAAGCAAGGCATATTTGGAATCTCAATAAGCTTAAAATAAAATAAAATAAAAACATATAAAGGGCACATCAAGACATAAAGGTGACTTTTAAATAAACTTAATTCCACCATATTGAAATTGATGAAGTAGTCAATGATTTTAAATTTGGCAACACAATCTAAACATCTTAAACATAATTTTCCAGAAAAGGACTAGTTCCAATGCGCTGGATTGCCGAGTCAGAGGCTTTAGTCATCTGATGCTGTGAGTACCACACACTGAGTGAGATGGATAAGCACTTACTGGGCTAATGAGTTCACCTTCAAACTCAGAATACTCAAATTGAAATAAATCACCAGGCAACTGCATCAGCAGCCACAGAAAAGAAGTAAAAAAAAAAAATTGCAAACCAAAGAAATATTACACATTACCAAAGCACCCTATTTCACCACTTCTATGACCTCACTAGTTACAAAATGCTCTTTTATCTAAGAATTCCACCAACAATTTTTTACATATTGGCAATTCATATATGACCTATGACTGATTCCAAGATGCATCCTGATTTTAGAGATGTTAAATGTGAAAAAAAGTATATTTTTGAATGTTAAAATATGGCATTATTTATTTTTTTATTGGCTTTTACTTTTGCCTCTTGAGACAGAGGGAAGTCTCACTCTCCATTCTAAAATGTCTGATATTTTTGAAATCCATTTAAGCAGAAAATTATTTTACAAACGTAGACAAAGAATTCCAAAGTGACTTGGTCTGACATCAGAGCTGCTATACGCACTGAAGAGACAACAGTTAAAAAAAAAAGCAAACAACAGGAAAAAAATCCTTTGCCCTTTTGGCACTTACGTGTGTGTTTTATTGGTTCTCAATACCCTATTTAATTCTGTCAGTGAACTTTTCTCCTCTTTGCACTCCTATAGCAACTTTAACTCTTGTAAATTGTGCTAATTACTCACCTCTCTTAGGACCATTTTTCCTATTGTCTTTCCTTTCTGCCTGCTCAC
Source organism: Ailurus styani (assembly GCA_002007465.1). Classification (NCBI taxonomy): domain Eukaryota; kingdom Metazoa; phylum Chordata; class Mammalia; order Carnivora; family Ailuridae; genus Ailurus; species Ailurus styani. Next base: position 322,162 of record LNAC01001072.1, read on the forward strand.
ACTCTACGAGGCATATTTTCTGATCAATATCTGAAAGGACTGAACTATCAATCCTCTCAGAAAGAAAAAGAAAAAAAAGAAAATTTACAAAAAGAGGTTAGAAAGCTCCAAGCCATGTATTTTCTTGCAGAAATCAGAACAAATGAATTATCTTGTCTCTTTCATTAAGTTCTAAGAATAACACCTGTCAAGATTTAGCGGCCATTACTCCACTGATTACAGCCACCACACCTGGACTAGACCAAAAATACATACATTAAACTGTCACTATTTTTAGACACATTTGCAACTCTTCTGGTGCAACTAAGAAGGACAAAGTACCCTATTAAAAGCTGCAAGGACACTGGCCTCTATTTAACTATGCCAATTATCTTATTACAGAGCATTTCTGAAGGATAAATTGTTCATATCATTCTTATAAATTACCTAAGACAGTCATTTTCTGTAGTCAGTGGCATCTTTAGAATTAATAAATAGGAGAATCTTGCACTTCCACTATTTTAACATTATTTGTGACTTTTCTTTGACTTCTTGAAAACCTCATGCTTATATCACTATTTCAGTTATCAGAAGTATCATTTCTGCTTCTTACTATAGAAAATGCCCACGAAATATTTTTATCAAATTTTAAAATACAATTATTTTTAAATTTTATATTTTTTTTAAGAGAAGGAGAGAATTTGGGGAAGGGGAAGGAGGAAATGGAGAGAGAGAAGCTTAAGGAGGCTCCATTCCCAGTGCAGAGCCCTACTTGGGGCTCATCTCACGAACCTGAGATCATGACCTGAGCTAAAACGGAGAGTTAGGTGCTCAGCTGGCTGAGCCACTCAGTCTTCCCTCAAAATTTTTTTAATTTTAAAATTAATCATACATAAAATTCACAATTAAGATTGTTGAAAAATTAATTCCCCCCTTTTTCTCTGGATTCAAATTTATATTCACCACAAATAAACCCTGCAAACATTATCCTGAATACAATGTTTTCTAAGCCTATATGACATCAATATTTTAATTAATGCATGTGTATGTGTGTATCTAAAATTTTTATTCATATACTTGGGTTTGCAGCAAAGGAGCTTTTTCTACTATTCCTAAACTAAATTTAGTTCTAGAGCAAAAAGCCAGCAGGACACTTAATTCTGAAAAGTGGAAGTATTTATATTAGAATCTGGGACAAGAAAAAAATTATTATCACCAGTTTGTTAGATATTGATAAGCTTTTTAGGTTATTTCCAATTATTTTCTTATTATAGTGACATTTCAAGGAATATTGTTTTCGCATATCATTTTATAAATATGTAATGAGGGGATTTCATCATATTTTTATGAAGACTTTTGTTTCAAGATACCATATATATGTATATAATTTTTATATGTATTATTTTCCATATATTATATACCCAGTCATTTTAATGAATTTTAACATTTTTTTCATTTTTATTGAGACATAATCAACATATGGCATCCTATTCATTTAGGGTGTATAACACAGTGATTTGACATGTCCACATAGGTGAAATGATCACCACAATAAATTTTGTTAAAATCACCTCATAGTTACATGGATAAAGAAGATGTGGTATATATATACAATGGAATACTATGCAGCCATCAAAAATGCAATCTTGTCATTTGCAACGATGTGGATAGAACTAGAGGGTATTATGCTAAGTGAAATAAATCAATCAGAGAAAGACAATTATCATATAATCTCTCTATATGAGGAATTTGAGAGGCAGGGCAGAGGGTCATGGGGGAACAGAGGGGTAAAAAATGAAACAAGATGGGACCAGGGAGGGAAACAAACCATAAGAGACTCTTAATCTTGGGGTGCCTGGGTGGCTCAGTGGGTTAAAGCCTCTGCCTTCGGCTCAGGTCATGATCTCAGGGTCCCGGGATCGAGTCCTACATCGGGCTCTCTGCTCAGCAGGAAGCCTGCTTCCTCCTCCTCTCTCTGCCTGCCCCTCTGCCTACTTGTAATCTCTCTCTGTCAAATAAATAAATAAAATATTTTAAAAAGAGAGAGAGAGACTCTTAATCTCAGGAAACAAACTAAGGGTTGCTGGGGGTGGGGAGGGATAGGGTAACCGGGTTATGGACACTGGGGAGTCATGTGCTATGGTGAGTGCTGTGAATTGTGTAAGACTGATGATTCACAGACCTGTACCCCTGAAGCAAATAATACATTATAGGTTAGTTAAAAAATATATCACCTCATAGTTATAATTTTTTTCCTTATGATGAGAATTTTTAAACTCTCAGCAACTTTTAAATGCACAATACAATATTGTTAACTATAGTGGACATGCTATACCTAGACTCCCAGAATTTATTTATCTTATATGTGGAAGTTTATACTTTGACTACCTTCACCTATATCCCCCAAACCCCACTGCACCCCACCTCTGACAATCACCTAGGATTTTGCTCTGATACTGACTGAGAATCTAGAGGTAAATTTCATAGGATTCCCCTAAAACTTTGAACTCAGAGTTGTCCACACTGAGCCTTCAGCAGTTTGCCAATTACAGTTTTGGTTTCCCTCCCCTGGCACTGGTTCTCATGCTGATTGATGTCTGCCCCTGGGTCCCAGTGCCTCCCTGTATTTACCTGACCTTCCAATCTTGGGGGCAATAGTTTGCCCTGTGTCCTTGCCTCTTTTATAGATCCTAGAAGAGGTCTTGATTTATCAGACTTCTCAGCTTTTACTTGTTAGCCCTGAGTGGAAACTTCCAAGTTCATACATGCAGAACTGAAAACTGGATGTGTCCTTATCAAATTTTTACACTGTTGATGTTGTTTTTATTTTTTTCTGTTTTCTTGCTCTTTTTTTCATCAGCACTATTACTTCCTATTGGTCCAGAAAATTTAGCGAACATAATTAAATTATAAGTTATGAAAGAAGAAATAAAATTAATAATCAGTACAGCTGTATATTGTTGTTTACCTATTAAAAGAACATTTTTTTCTGAAATTTTCAATTTATGAAACTTTATTCTTTTTTTTTTTTTGGTCTTTGTTTTTGTTTTTGGGAAGCAAAGCAAAGTTTATTGAATGAGAGTACAGAGCCCCCGAAGAGGAAGGAGACCTGACACAGTTACCACTAGAGTTTCTAAATCTAGGGGCTTGTTGGCTCTGTTTTAATCTGGTTAAAGCTCCATGTGCCTGTCACCCAGTCAGGTTTTTGTCATCTACCTATCACGTGGGACAGGGTGGAGGCCTCTTTTCAGGGAGGTCTGGAATAAAACTTTATTTTTATTCTTAATTTATACACCCTTGAATTTTCAATTGGTATTAAGTATATTGCCCTCTGTGGCAGATTGAATAATAGGCACCCAAACATGTCCAGGACTCAATCTTCAGAGCCCCTTAATATGTTAGGATTACAAGGCAAAAGGGAATTAAGATAGCAGATGTAAGTGAGGGTGCTAATTGACCTTGACGTGAGGAGATTATAATGGGTTACAGGGCAGGCCCAGTGTAATTACAAGGGTCCATATAACTGAAAGGAGGACAAAAAAGAGAGAGAGAAAGAGGGAGGGAGAAGGAATCAGAGAGATTATGACATGGAAAGGACTCAACTGTATATTGGCCTTGGTGATGGAGAAGGGGGCCATAAGCCAGGGAATGCAGGCAGCCTTTAGACAATGGAAAAGGCAAGAAATGGATTTTTTCATAGAGCCTCCAGAAAGAATACACCCTGGCTTCACCTTGATTTTAGCCCAGAGAGACACGTTTCACACTTACAACGTCCAGAACTATAAGATAATAAATCTGTGTTGCTTTAACCCTCTGAGTTTGTGGAATTTTACCCTTTTAACTTCACTTCATATAATGTTCTTTTATATTCCAACATGATATTTTCCTTTATAGTTATCCTCAAACAGGTAAAAATCTATGTAGACACAAGTTTTGTCAAAATGTGAAGCATGTGATCACCACTGTCCCATGGTATAACCACTGGAGTGTTTTTCAAATCTCTTTCCCAGACATACAATTGAAAGTATGATTCCTAATATAATTTCTGGTATCTAACAGCCATTTGTGTGTTATCAATAAATTTCTTTCTAGCATTTATTAAATACTCTGAGCCTTGTGAAAAATGAAAATCTTCTTTCTGCTACCAGTCTTCCTTTATTCACCCAGTTTTTGGGATTAAATATATGGATAAATTATAGCTGTATAGTTATAATTTATTGCTGTCATACAGAGAACTGTACCCACCTAATGAATCTGTACTCACCGAATGAATCTAGAATGTGATATGTGGGTTTGGGTCCCAATAAGTGTATGTTTTTGTTGGAAAAGAATGACTACTCTGCTTTTTTGTTTGCAATAGACTAAATTTTTAGATAAGCTGTGGACAGCAAAGGAGAGACAAAGTAAATTACTATCTATTGTGATGTTGGCATAACATTGCTGACCCGCCAATTTCACTCAGTTTCATTCTACTGGCATTGGAGTTAATGGAATTTTCGCCAGATACCATTTGAAACAGGAAGCCTGTCTTCAGTTCTCAGCAAACAATCTGTTTTGGCAGTGGCTTCTTGACCTTAACATCTGCTTATCTTATTAGAAGACAAACTTGCATTGCCCTTTTGAAATTATCTTCTAATAAAGAAACCTAGACCCTAAGACCAATTCACAGTAATAAAAAGCAAATCAGGTCCATTTGGCAACAGTGTCTTTGAAATTGTTAAATTTCCAATATGAAAAGAACATTTTTTTCTCCCATCAAGGTCTTCCTTACACTCCAATTAATACCTTACCTAAATATCAGAATAAGGGCAGAAGTAAGGACACCCATGAATGGTCATTTAAACAAAAGCAGATAAGGAACTTCCACTAAATATTTTTGAAATTACCACTCTGCTGTTTCCCGGACTCAAAGCCAGCAGAATTGACTAAAATAGTTTTCTAAGTGCACTCCAAATATCTCAAATGATGAAGGTTCTTGTAGGAATATGGCAGCAGTGGTGCTAATCTAAGGATGGATCTGTGAACAGAAATCCAGATTGCAGATCAAGGATTGAAAGATTAGCCAGAAAAAAGAAAGAAAGAAAGAAAGATTAGCCAGATCCCAACCAGAAGATTTCTAACTCTAACTCTAGCAGTTTCAGAACCTCAAAGAGGCAAGTTATTAGCAACAGAGATCAGAGATTTCATTTCGCACAAAGAACTGAGCAACCAAAGTAGAATCGAGGAGCCAAGAGACCAGAGCATCAGAATGAGAAGGGCTCCAGGACAATCCTCATACCAGGCCCTCCCAGAGAGCAATTTATCTGGGATCAAGATCATTCTAGACTGAAGGGTTGGCCTGTATTTACAGGTGGATGCTAACATGGCATTTAGAGGCGTGTGGATGTCAGCAGCCATAAAGTCAACAAACACTCTCATCTTTCAACTTTTAACAACCTTTACTAAGTGACTATTTTTAAATCCTTGCATTTAACTACTGTCTGGTACTTAATTTCTAATACATTAATCTTTGAGATACTAAATTTTATTTTGCTTTTTAAATTCCCCTCATATTTGCATACTCTTTTTCATTTTAGTTTTATAGCCATACTCTTTAACTTCTTGAATCAAAGATTTTGGCAGCTATACAATCAAGAACAGCTCAAAGTACTCTGCCTTTCATAAAAGTCTAAGCAAAATGAACAGAGTATGTTAGGAGACCTGGGGATATAGGGGAGCAGAGAAAGGATCTTCACAGCAGAGAGATGCTTCTGTCCACCAGGAAACCAAGGACCTCAAAGATGATACACAAGCAGAGCTGCAAAAGGTCAAGGAGCCACTGTCATTTGGTTGGTGCAGCCTACCTGCAGTGACCATGATCTGTCCTGGAAACTAAAAGGCTTTCATCTTCCAGGGGCTAAGTAAACTTCGCAAACATCAGTGAGTTAGTGCAAGAGACAAAAGGACACAGTGGTAACTGTTCTTAATCAAAGATTGATAGGAGTGAAAATAAAGCCTGCAATTTTTTTCATAATTAAATTTGTAGACTAAGAGCCATACCAACCATATATGTTCTCACACTAATATCTGAACAGTATAGAGATTATTTAGAAAAATAATTTTTAAAAATTATAGAAAAAATTTAGAAAAATTACTCTGAAAATCAGATGAAACATACTACCATTACTCTATATAACTGTAGATTAAAATATTTTGATAAACTGTCTGATAAAATGTTCTGATAAAAATATTTTAATATTCAGGGGCACCTGGGTGGCTCAGTTGTCAAGCATCTGCCTTTGGCTCAGGTCATGATCCCAGGGTCCTGGGATTGAACCCCGCATCAGGTTCCCTGCTTGGTGGGAAGGCTGCTTCTCCCTCTTTCATTCCCCCTGCTTACGTTCCCTCTCTCACTGTGTCTCTCTGTGTCAAATAAATAAATAAAATCTTTTTAAAAAACTTTAATATACAATCAGTTTTCCCCTCAGTTTTGATATTAAAAACAAATTTAGTTTTAAAATCATGAATAATATCATGCCCACATAAAGATAAAAATATTAAATAAGAAAATAATACTTCCCTTATTGAACTCTAAATTTTAAATGGAAGATTCTGAAAATTCATTAATTTTTTTCCTCTTATAATGGTAAAACTCATTCTACTCCTGAAACCAATATTACACTGTCTAGTAACTAGAATTTAAATGAAAATTTGAGGAAAAAAAAGAAATATAAATTTAAAAGAAGCAAAATTCAGTTTACTGAACCAGAAGAAAAGAAGAAAAAGCATTTACAATTTATATTTTTAATTTCTGCTACTGAAAATAATATATTAATGAATGTCTTCATGCATCATGACATTTTCTTCTCTTGTGGAAAACCTCTTCTACCACTGAGCAGATTTTATATTATTTATTATTGTATCTGTCTCAGCAACATTGATCTGCTGAAAAGAGCTTTTGTTTTAGTATTTTGGAATAAATGTACTCTATCAAGCATGATATCAGATTAGGAAAGATTTTGAATCCTAGGCAAGGTGATTAGCATTTTCACATTGGCTTATAATCTAGGCATGAGGAATTTGGCCTGAACAGCAGTATTTTAAGCATTGCTAAATGGTTTCTATGGCATGCACGTTTTTTAGGAATCCAAGAAACCAGGACATATGCAGATATAACAGCATACTGAAGACAGACTTTCTAATTAGACTAGGAAAAATATTTTCAAGAAAAACAACATAAGCTTTGTTCCATTAAAATATTGCTTTGTTCCCTATGAATATTTTTGTTAGCATATTTATTTATAAAGCTATGTGTTTTATTCCTGAGTTATATTGAACTTGACAAAATTAATACTTCTTGTGTAGCTACATTTGGCATCATTTTTATCATAAAAGAATATTTATCTTTTACACATCGTGTGTCATTGGGAAATGCTAACGGTTTCAAAAATATACAGTCTATGGCTCAAAAATCACCTCTAAATCTATCTAGTTTGATTTCTGACTATAGAATTTTTTTTAAAGTTTGTGAATATTTTAATGATTTCCTTCATTTATTCATGCAGCACATGTTCTAAATGGTGGAATTCCTTGCTGTTAATAATATCAATAAAATAGTGCATTATTTTAATAAAAATAAACCCTATTGATGTTTAATGGATGTTCTTATCATCCATTTTCTATGTACTTTTTTCAAATAAAAATATCATAGTCTTCTTTTTTCACTTAGTAGCATATTGCATGATATATTGTGATGGCTTAAATATTATTCCTGCAAAATATTCCTTTTAATGGTTAAAATATTAATTGTATAGCTATGCAATAACCGGTCTGCCTAGTGTGTGAGGGTTATTCTAAATTTTCACATTAATATTAAGGGCATCTAGGTGACTCAGTCAGGTAAGTGACTGCCTCCAGTTAAGTGTTTGCCTTCAGTTCAGGCCAAGATCCTGCAGTCCTGGGATTGAGCCCATGTCCAGCTCCCTGCCCAGTTGGCAGACTGCTTCTACCTCTGCCCCCCCACCCAGCTCATGCTCTCTCTCTCTCTCTCTCAAATAAATAAAATACTTAAATTTTCACATTAATATTAATGATGCCTATGCCAATGTTTTATCAGAAAATTATTTAGTATACCAGTGTGAGACAATAATAGTATAACATTTTTAGGTCATCAGTGTATCAATAACAGAGTGGGTATTGGTAATTCTCACATCTCTCAGTTATTGATTTCAAGAATTCTAATCAAAACTCAGTAGTCCTTTTCAGAGGGACTTTTAAGGGGTTTGTATTATTATTAAATAATTTTTGCAATACAATTATACTGCCCACATAATAGGATCATTAAATTATACATAAAAGATAAAAAGCACTTGAGGAAAAAAAAAGAGGAACGTGGTACAGGTTCAACTGAGAAATGAAAAACCTGCCCATCACTGTCATTGGATACCCAATACTCATTTTCCTTTGGATAGCATAGGGATCCTGATTGTAGAAGCATCCATTTTCCTGGTTGCTTTCTTTACCCTTTCCCTTTGTTCCTGTTTGAAAAGGAAGTATGTTAGCTTCACCTCAGAGAATTTGACAGAGGCCTCCAGGTTTTATATTCCTGAGTCTAAACCAGTGCCAGTAACTACATATCCAGATTTCTTATTTTATGAGAAAAAAACAAATGCTTAATTTGTTCACACTGCTTTTAAGTTGAGTTTGTGGTGACTCACAATTTTAAGAAGTGTTTAACTGGTACAGAATCTTTTCATAATTAAAATATATAATTCATCAATAATATATATTATTATCAAATATGCACTTAGAAAAATAAAAGCTATATAAATATAGTTACTGAAACCAAGCATTAAAAATAGGATAAATTGGAGTGCTGGGTGTCTCAGTTAAGTGTCCAACTCTTGGTTTTGTCTCAGGTCATGATCTCAGGGTTGTGAAACGGAGCCCTGTGTGGGGCTCTGTGCTTAACGTGGAGTCTGCTTGAGAATCGCCCCCTCTCCCTCTACCCACTCTTTGTACTCAAACTATCTCCTTCTGAAATAAATAAATAAATAAATAAATAAATAAATAAATAAATAAATAAAATCTTTTAAAAAATTAAAAAATGAAAATAGGATAAATTACTTGCCCACTGATTCAAAAAAAGGAAATATAATGGACATACTATAGGTTTTTTAAAAATTAAGTAATGCCACCTATTTTAAGATGAATGAAATTGAAAATTATTATGTTTCAATCAATGCAACTTTCAGAATGTGATATTTAATATGATACCATTTGCGTAAACTTAAAATGTTTTAACTATTTAAAATAATATTTATGGAGGCTAAATGTGTAGTAAAAAAGACTGAATTCACCATGGTTATCTCAAAAAGATCTGAGGAAAATATGAAAAAGATTTAATACAACAAAGTCAGGAAAATGGAATTTATGTGTCTTCTATATTCTTGTATGGTTAAAATACTTCACAATTAAAACATATACACAAACACACACACACACACACACAAAATATAACACAGTGAGTGGGAGTGGGACTCTGGAATCAGACTGCTTGCATTGGAATCTTCACCATGTGATCTTGAGATACATTATTTATACCTGAGTCTTTACATCTATAAAATAAAGTGAGGACTAAATAAGTCAATACATGTGAAGCTCTTAAAAGAGTTCCTGGCTTATAATCAGTGCTTGATACATATTAGCTTTTATTAGTTTATTTTAAATCAAATTAAGTATGGCTCTAAGCCTCTACTCATTATATTAATGTAGAATGACACCTCAGCTGTGATGTTGAAGGACCCTCCCTATCCCAACATTGATAAACAAATATGAAGGTGTATGTTCTCCCATAAAAACAGCAGAGGAGTCTGCTTCCAGCCCATGATGATCACCATAATTACCAGCGCTCCTTTTGCTCTTCAAAGCTGCTGTGCAGTCTTGAATTCTGTTTCACCATGATGTGCGAGCTAAGGTATACTTCTTTATTGTCTTCTTCAGCAGCTACAAACCTAACAACAAAGCACTTTCACTACTGTTCTCAAGGTCTGTGTGATAATTCTCTTCTATAGGCATCCCTCAGTCACCTTTATCAAAAAGCAACTTACAAGTAAAGACATGCATCTCTGCAATTTCCTTCCCAGCCTTATAGAAGGTCACCCTCACTTTTCTTAGCTCAGACTAATTCTGACTACTTTTTCTCAACTCTAGCTCATTGCTTCTCTTGAATGAGCTTCCATCTGCTATAACTTCATAGGGGATTGTCTTCTGAAGGGTCAGAAACATATATTTGGATTTCACAATGACAAAATTCATTCAATGACTCTGTCATTTAGGGTTCTCTGCAAACTGATTCTGGTTAGCTCAATAATTTCTTAATGGAAATATATTTTGAAAGATACTGACACTTATAAGATTGAAGGAAATGCTAACAAAATGATCAGGCCTTAGAAAAAACTGGAACCAAGGCAGCTCTTCTCTAACTAGCAAAACTCATGAACTTTATTGTCAAAATGTCTTAGCACCAAAGACTTATCACCCTCCCAAACTTTGTTTAGCATTTACATTCCCAGGAAAGCATCTGGCAGGTTCAGCAGAGACCACATTCTCACTTATGGCTGAGACTGGAAGGTGGATATAATGGTAAACAGTTCCAATAATTCTCACTGCATCTCCACTGCCTGGATCATTAGTTCACATATAACAGGTGCTCAAAAAAATGGTTGCTGAATTTAAGTATACTAAGTGACCCATTTATTTTGATGAAGGCATATGTTGGTAAACAGTTTAACTGTTCTTAAGATCCTATATTTCTATATTTTCAAATTCTTCTCAAATTCTTCTATGCTTGTGTAATTGTTAGAAATCTATGCTTGAAATTATCTTATTTCTTCTATAGTCTCAAACCCTAGTGAGTTATTTTTCCCTCTGTAGCATCTTCCTTCCTCTCTTTGCTACGCTTAAGTGTATCTTGTCAGCCCTTCATGTTGTGTGCTCTGGAATTCCTGTCTCACCAAAAACAGCACCTGAATGAAATTGTATCTGAGCTTGACCATAAATCAATGCCTTTCATCCTATTCTTTCTAACTTAAATATTGATCCATGTCAAAACAATATCCAGGATTTATTCATTAATAATTAATTGTTATTTTATGTGATTTCAAACAAGATACACCCTCGTGGTTCATTATTTCAACAGTTTGTCAGTCATGTAGCTGAATGTCAAATAAACTATCTCCAAGAAAATGTATCTGCCCTTTAAAAATTTTTAGACACTCTGAAGGCCATTCTAGTGCAACCAAATCATTAGCCTATTGCTTGTCTTCTAAATCAGTATCAAACTAAAAAGTATACTTGGGAGCTGTACAAAATATAAAATAGAAGTAAAAAAAGCATTATTTTACATGTTGAAAAATTCTATATGAATGGTTCATTGGTAAATAAAAAGCTGGAACATAGAGCAGAGTATAAGTTTAACAGACTTTGGTATAAGACTCATGTTTGGTGAGATACTGACACCTAGACTCTAATGAATTATTTCTAAGTACAATTCCACTATAAAGGGAACCAGAAATGCTTGGAATAATGGCTGATTTAGAGATGAGAACAGATAATATGCAAAAACATGAGATGAGTCGAGAACATCTTGTGGTACCAAAAGGAAAGGAAGTGCTAAAAAGAAAAAAAAAAGATAGAAGATAGAAGAAGAATGAGACATATCAAATTGACACAATTTCCAATTTCCCAACAAAGCTGGAACAATTTGAGCAATAAAAGAAATAATAATAATATTGGATTATAACACAATGAATACAGTAAATATTCATGAGCCTCTAATAACAAAAGATTAAATAAATAACAAACTAAACAAATGAAAAGAGACAACTTTTTGTTGTGGAAAAATTCCAGTTAATGAGCATAGAAGCAATACAGTAAATATAAAGCTCACCATAAGAAAACCATGTAATAATTTCTGCAAGCAAGAACTACCCTTACCTGCCTAAAGACATATCCTCCAGAAGGAATTCAAATGCCATAAATCCCTTTTCCAGGAATTTCATCAACCAGCAAAATGTAACTCTTAGCATAGGAGAGGAGACTCAAAGTCAATACCACACCCAAACAAACTTAGTCACAAATTATCACACCTCCCATCTATTCTTCTAAAGACCCATTCATCTCTTCTGGAAATCACTGACTCTCTCTTAAATTGACTACATTCATTCCCTCCACTTTTCCCCTATTAAGAGAATATATAAGCTCTCAAATCTTACTATTTATTTGAGCATTCACTTTTTTCCATGTGTGCCCCTGTACACATAAAAATTAATAAATTTGTTTATCTTTTTTCTGTTAATCTGCTTGTGGTCAGTTTACTTCACAGACCCAGCGATCAAACTTAGGAAAGTAAAGGGAAAGGTTTTCCTCTCCTACACTACACACTGCAATTAAAAGACAAAGATGTTCGGGATGTTTTTTTAAAAAGTCAATATATAATGTTTATAAGAGAATATCCTATAAATATAAAGACATAGGTTGAAAGAAAGTATGGAAAGGCAAAGCAAGTGTTGTGAAAACATTCATTAAGCACTGAAGTAAATATATTAATATCTGATAAAATAGATTTTAAAACAAAAATATTAGAAAAAAATGAAATTTTATGATTAAAAGCTCAACTCAACAGGAAGAAATAACAATCCTGAATTTGAAAATGCCTAATAGCATAGCTTCAAAATACTTAAGGCAAAAGTTGAGAGACCTACGAAGAGAAACTGACAAATCCTGAACAGAGTTGGAAATTTTAATATACTTCTGTCAGTAACTAACAGAAAAAAAATAAAAAAAATAAAGGATTTATTTATAAAGGATTTCAACACTATTCAACAACTCTATGTAATTCATATTTAGAACACTATAACAAACATTTTTCTAAGTGTATGTGGAACATTTATAAAAGAAGGAAAAAGTAAAAAAAGAGAGAGAGAGAGAAAAGAAGGAAAGAAAATAAAAAGAAAAAGGGCAAAAAAATTCAGAAGTATGAAAAATATCATTAGGCAAAACTAGATTGCAGAACATAGTTTGACATATGGCCAGAATCAAACTTCCATATAATTTGCCCCCACAATTAACTTTACCGTGTTCATCAACGGGGTACATAGGCAGTAGGGTATTGTCTTCTTGGAGAAAAAGAGCTGCCTCAACAAGCTTATAGTAGGAAGGAGTGAAGAGCATTGAATACTGTGGACAGGCTGCTCCATACTGAAGAGAAAAAAAAAAATCTATGCCCTGTATGTGTATATTTACTCCTTCTTACTCCTTTCCCTAATTTTAGATTATTGAGTGAACAGAAGTATGGACCCTGCTTTTCAAAATCTGCAAACAGTGGCAGTAATTATTTTAGGCTTACAGATAGAAACTCATTAAAAACAAAAGGTCATTTACCACAACCATGAGGAAGAGTGTTACAATATCTCATTTCAAGACTTAAAAGTTTTCAGTTACTTAAGGAGGGCACTTGTTATGATGAGCACTGGGTATTATATGTAATTGATGAATCACTAATTAAATATGAAAAAAATGTCTTAGAACAACATTGAGAATGTACTGAGTGCTGCTAGATTATTCACTTAAAATGGTTAATGGTTAACTTTATGTGGTGTGAATTTTACCTTGATTAAATAAGTAAGTAACATTGTAAAAAATAATAATAATAAAGTTTTTTCAGTTCTGCCACAGATTCAAAGAAACAATTATTAGAGTTAAAAGAGATTTCATTAAAGTCTTTTAATACAGCAATATGTTAAGCTGAACCAAACAGAGAAAAAAATGTGGATCACAAGAATAGTCTTAGGGAACTCAGTGACTACATCAAATGTAATAACATTCCTGTCATAGGAGTCCCACAACAAAAAGAGAGAGAAAAGGGGGCAGAATATTATTTGAGGAAATAATAGCTAAAAACGTCCCTAATCAGGGGAAGGAAACAGATATCCAAATCCAAGAGACACCAAGAACTCTCATTGAAATGAACAAACATAGGCCAACACCAACACATATTATAACTAAATTTGTAAAATATAGTAATAAAGAAAAAAATCATAAAAGCAGCAAGACAAAAGAAGTCCTTAACTTACAAGGGAACACTGATAAGGCTAGCCGCAGATCTCACCACAGAAACTTGGCAAGCTAGAAGGGAGTAGTATGATATTTTCAGCATGCTGAATGGGAAAAACCTGCATCCAAGAATACTCTATCCAGCAAGTCTTCATTTAGAAGAGAAGTAGAGATAAAGAGTTTCCCAGACAAGCAAAAACTACAGAATTCATGACCACTAAATGAGCCATGTAAGAAATATTAAAGGGAACACTTTGAGTGAAAAGGAAGAACCAAAAATGACAAAGTTAAAAACAAGACCCATCGATATGCTGTCTACAAGAAACTCATTTTTCACGCAAAGACACCTCCAGATGTAAAGTGAGGGGGTGGAAAACAATTTACCATGTCAATGGACATAAAAAGAAAGCTGGAGTGGCAATCCTTATATCAGATAAATTAGATTTTAAGCCAAAGAATATCATAAGAGATGAGGATGGACAATATAGCATACTAAAAGGATCTGTCCAACAAGAAGATCTAACAATTGTAAATATCTATGCCCCTAACATGGGAGCAGCCAATTATATAAACCAATTAATAACAAAATCAAAGAAACACATTGACAATAATACAATAATAGTAGGGGACTTTAACAGCCCCCTTACCGAAATGGACAGATCATCGAAGCAGAAGATAAAGAAGGAAATAAAGGCTTTAAATGACACCCTGGACCAGTTGGACATCACAGATATATTCAGAACATTCCATCCCAAAACAACAGAATACACATTCTTCTCTAGTGCACATGGAACATTCTCCAGAATAGACCATATTCTGGGTCACAAATCAGGTCTCAACAGGTACCAAAAGATTGGGATCATTCCCTGCATATTTTCAGACCATAATGCTCTGAAACTAGAACTCAACCACAAGAGGAAAGTTGGAAAGAACTCAAATACATGGAGGCTAAAGAACACCCTACTAAAGAATGAATAGGTTAACCAGGAAATTAAAGAAGAATTTAAAAAATTCATGGAAACAAATGAAAATGAAAACACAACTGTTCAAAATCTTTGGGACACAGCAAAAGCAGTCCTAAGAGGAAAGTATATAGCAATACAAGCCTTTCTCAAGAAACAAGAAAGGTCTCAAGTACACAACCTAACCCTCCACCTGAAGGATCTTGAGAAAGAACAGCAAAGAAAGCCTAAACCCAGCAGGAGAAGAGAAATAATACAGATCAGAGCAGAAAGCAATGAAATAGAAACCAAAAGAACAGTGGAACAAATCAAGGAAACTAGGAGTTGATTCTTGGAAAGAATGAATAAGATTGATAAACCCCTGGCCAGACTTATCCAAAAGAAGAGAGAAAGGACCCAAATTAATAAAATCATGAATGAAAGAGGAGAGATCACAACCAACACCAAAGAAATACAAACAATTCTAAGAACGTATTATGAGCAACTCTACACCAGCAAATTTGACAATCTGGAAGAAATGGATGCATTCTTAGAGAAATATAAACTACCAAAACTGAACCAGGAAGAAACTGAAGACCTGAATAGACCCATCACCAGTAAGGAGATTGAAGCAGTCATCAAAAATCTCCCAACGAACAAGAGCCCAGGGCCAGACGGCTTCCCAGGGGAATTNGCAGGGGAATTTTTCCACACATTTAAAGAATTAATACCTATTCTCCTGAAAGTGTTCCAAAAAATAGAAATGGAAAGAAAACTTCCAAACTCATTTTATGAGGCCAGCATTACCNCCCTAAACCAGTTAAAGACCCCATCAAAAAGGAGAATTACAGACCAACACCCTTGATGAACACGGATGCAAAAATCCCCAACATAATACTAGCCAATAGGATCCAACAGCACATTAAAAGGATTATTCACCACGACCAAGTGGGATTTATTCCTGGGATGCAAGGTTGGTTTAACATTCGCAAATCAATCAATGTGATACGAGACATTAATAAAAGAAAGAACAAGAACCATATGATCCTCTCAATAGATGCTGAAAAAGCATTTGACAAAGTACAGCACCCTTTCTTAATCAAAANCTGACAAAGTACACCACCCTTTCTTGATCAAAACTGTTCACAGTGTAGGCATAGAGGGGACATACCTCAATATCATCAAAGCCATCTATGAAAAACCCACAGCGAATATCATTCTCAATGGAGAAAAACTGAGAGCTTTTCCCCTAAAGTCAGGAACACAGCAGAGCTGTCCACTATCACTACTGCTATTCTACGTAGTACTAAAAGTCCTAGTCTCAGTAATCAGACAACAACAACAAAAAAAAGACATCCAAATCGACAAGGAAGAAGTCAAACTCTCACTCTTTGCAGATGATAGGATACTTTATGTGGAAAACCCAAAGGACTCCACTCCAAAACTGCTAGAACTTATACAGGAATTCAGTCAAGTGTCAGGATATAAAACCAATGCACAGAAATCAGTTGCATTTCTATATACCAACAACAAAACAGAAGAAAGAGAAATTAAAGAGTCAATCCCATTTACAATTGCACCCAAAACCATAAGATACCTAGGAATAAACCTAACCAAAGAGGCAAAGAATCTGTATTCAGAAAACTATAAAGTACTCATGAAAGAAATTGAGGAAGACACAAAGAAGTGGAAAAACATTCCATGCTCATGGATTGGAAGAACAAATACTGTCAAAATGTCTATGCTACCTAGAGCAATCTACATATTTAATGCAATCCCCATCAAAATACCAGCAATTTACTTCAAAGAAATGGAACAAATAATCCTAAAATTTATATGGAACCAGAAAAGACCCCGAATAGCCAAAGGAATGTTGAAAAAAAAAAGCAAAGTTGGCGGCATCACAATTCCAGATTTCAAGCTCTATTACAAAGCTGTCATCATCAAGACAGTATGGTACTGGCACAAAAACAGACACATAGACCAGTGGAACAGAATAGAGAACCCAAAAATGGACCCTCAACTCTATGGTCAACTAATCTTCGACAAATCAGGAAGGAATGTCCAGTGGGAAAAAGACAGTCTCTTCAACAAGTGGTGTTGGGAAAACTGGACAGCCACATGCAGAACAATGAAACTGGATCATTTCCTGACACTGCACACAAAAATAGACTCAAAATGGATCAAAGACCACAATGTGAGAAAGAAATCCATCAAAATCCTTGAGGAGAACACAGGCAGCAACCTCTTTGACCTCAACCGCAGCAACTTCTTCCTAGGAACCTCACCAAAGGCAAGGGAAGCAAGGGCAAAAATGAACTATTGGGACTTCATCAAGATTAAAAGCTTTTGCACAGCAAAGGAAACAGTCAACAAAACCAAAAGACAACTGACAGAATGGGAGAAGATATTTGCAAATGACATATCAGATAAAAGGGATTGTATCCAAAATCTATAAAGAGCTTCTCAAACTCAACATCATAGAACAAATAACCCAGTCAAGAAATGGGCAGAAGACATGAACAGACATTTCTCCATAGGAAGACATCCAAATGGCCAACAGACACATGAGAAAGTGCTCAACATCATTCGGCATCAGGGAAATACAAATCAAATCCACAGCGAGATACCACCTCACACCAGTCAGAATGGCTAAAATCAACAAGTCAGGAAATGACAGATGTTGGCGAGGTTGCGGAGAAAGGGGAACCCTCCTACACTGTTGGTGGGAATGCAAACTGGTGCAGCCACTCTGGAAAACAGTATGGAGATTCCTCAAAAAGTTGAAAATGGAGCTACCCTACGACCCAGCAATCGCACTACTGGGTATTTATCCTAAAGACACAAAGGTAGTGTTCCTCAGGGGCACGTGCACCCGAATGTTTATAGCAGCAATGT
>LNAC01001072.1:340186-351167 GCA_002007465.1 Ailurus styani
TCAATCAGAGAAACACAATTATAATATGATCTTTCTGATACGAGGAACTTGAGGGGCAGTGTTGGGGGTCGTGGGGGGTAGGGAGGGAAAAATAATGAAACAAGATGAGATCGGGAAGGAGACAAACCATAAGAGACTCCTAATCTCACAAAACAAACTGAGGGTTACTGGGGGGTGGGAGGGTAGGGATAGGGTGGATGGGTTATGGACAATGGGGAGGGTTTGTGCTATGGTGAATGCTGTAAAATGTGTAAGCCTGATGATTCACAGACCTGTACCCCTGGGGCAAAAAAAAAAAAAAGAATAAGGTCATTGACCTATGTAGCCACAGTGCTAGTTAATAAATAAATAAATAATAAATAAAATAATAATTAAAAATTAAAAAAAAAGAAAGAGAAAAGAGCAGAGAAAATCTCCAGAGACAATGACAAAGCAAGTAATAAAATGGCACTAAATACAGACCTATCAATAAATAGTGTGAATGGTGTGTCTGGGTAGTGCAGTTGGCTAAGTATCCAACTCTTGGTTTTAGCCCAGGTCATGATCTCAGGGTTGTGAGATCAAGCCCTGACTTGGGATCCACACTTAATGTGGAGTATGCTTAAGACTCTCTCTCCTCTGTCCCACCCCACTCCTCCAAATTAAGTAAACAAATCTTAAAACAAAAACAGTAAATAAATAAACGAATAATAAATAAATATATATATATATGTTCTGGGGGCAGCTAGGTGGGTGTCGTTATCCATCTGCCTTTGGCTCACGTCATGATCCCAGGGTCCAGGGTTAGAGCCCTGCATCAGCCTCCCTGCCCAGCAGGAAGCCTGCTTCTCCTTCTCCCATTCCACTGCTTCTGTTCCCTCTCTCACTGTGTCTTTCTCTGTCAAGTAAATAAATAAAATCTTTAAATAAATAAATACTCTGAATACTAAATGTTCTAATCAAAAGACATAGGGAATAGAATAGATCAAAAAACAAGACTCATCTATATGCTGCCTACGAGACTCATTTTAGACCTAAAGACACTTGTGGTTTGAAACCGAGGGGATAGAAAACCATTTATCATGCAAATGGACCCCAAAAGAAAACAAGGGTAGCAATACTTACATCAGACAACCTAGACTTTAAACCAAAGACTGTAAAAAGAAATGAAGAAGGGCTATCCAGCAGGAAGAAATAACAATTGTAAATATTTATGCCCCTAATATGGGAGTACCCATATATATAAAACAGTTAACAAACATAAAGGAAATTAGTAATAATAATACTATAGTAGTAGGGAATTTTACACCCCACTTATAGGAGTGGACAGATCATCTAAGTAGATCAACAAAGAAACAATGGCTCTGATGGACACTCTGGACAAAATGGACTTAACAGATACATTCAGAGCATTTCATCCTAAAGCAGCAGAATACACATTCTTTGAAAGTACACATAGGACATTCTCGAGAACAGATCATATACTAGATCAAAAATCAGGCCTCAACAAGTACAAAAAGATTAGGTCTTACCATGCAAATTTTCTGATCACAACACTATGAAACTTGAAGTCAACCACAAGAAAAAATTTGGAAAGACTACAAATAAATGGAGGAGAAAGTACATGCTACTAAACAATGAATGGGTCAGTCAGAAAATCAAAATGGAAATTATAAAGTATATGGAAATAAATGAAAGTTAAAATACAATGGTTCAGAACCTTTGGGATAGACCAAAACTGATTCCAAGAGAGAATTTTACACAATACAAACCTATTTCAAGAAGCAAGAAAAATGTCAAATAAACAAGCTAAACTTACACCTAAAGGAGCTAGAAAAAGAACAACAATGAAGCCTAAAGCCAGCAGGAGAAGGGACATAATAAAGATTAGAGCAGAAATAAATGACATAGAAACTAAAGAACAAAACAAAACAGTAGAACAGATCAATGAAACCGGGAGCTACTTCTCTGAAAAAACTAATAAAATTGCCCCTGGCCTGACTTATCTATAAAAAGAGAGAGAGAGAGAGAGAGAGAGAGAGAGAGAGAGAGAGAGAGAGAAAGGATCCAAATAAATAAAATCACAAATGAGAGAGGAGAAATAACAACCAACACTATAGAAATTATGAGAATATTATAAGGGAATATTATAGGAGAACTATACGAGAATATTATGAAAAACTATCTGCCAAAAAATTGGACAACCTGGAAGAAATGGATAAATTCCTAGAAATATATAAACTACCAAAACTGAAACAAGAAGATACAGAAAACTTGAACAGATCAATAACCAAAAAAGAAAATGAAGCAGTAATCAAAAATATCCCAATAAACGAAAGTCCAGGGCCAGATGGTTTCCTAGGAGAATTCTACCAAACATTTAAAGAAGAATTAATACCTTGTCTTCTCAAACTATTCTAAAAAATAGAAATGGAAGGAAAACTTCCAAGTTCATTCTAATGAGACTAACATTACCCTAATACCAAAACCAAAGACTCCAGTAAAAAAGAGAACTATAGGCCAATATCCCGGATGGATATGGATGCAAATATTGTTAATAAAATACTACCAAATCAAATGTAACAGTACATTAAAGACTCATTCACCACGATCAAGTGGGATTCCTGGGTTTCAAGGGTGATTCAATATTTGCAAAGCAATGTGATAGACCACACAAACAAAAGAAAGCCTAAGAACCATATGATCCTTTCAACAGATGCAGAAAAATCATTTAACAAAATACACCATCCATTCGTGATAAAAACCCTCAACAAAGTAGGATTAGAAGGAATATACCTCTACATAATAAAGCCCATATATGAAAAACCCACAGCTAATACCATCCTCATTGGGAAAAAACTGAGAGCTTTTCCCCCACGGTCAGAAAAAAGACAGGGATATCCACTCTTACCACTGTTATTTAACATAGTACTGGAAGTCTTAGCCTCAGCAATCAGACAACAACAACAACAACAACAAATGAAAGGCATCCAAACTGGCAAGAAAGAAGTGAAAGTTTCACTATTTGCAGATGACATGATATTCTATATAGAAAACCCAAAAGACTCCACCAAAAAATTGCTAGAACTGATACACAAATTCAGTAAAGTCACAGAATACAAAATCAATGTAGAGAAGTCTGTTGCATTTCTATACACCAATAAAGAAGCAGCAGAAAGAGAAAGAAAAGAATCATTCCCATTTATAATTGCACCAAATACCATAAGGTACCTAGGAATAAACCTAATCAAAGAGGTAAAAGATCTGTAATCTGAAAACTATGAAACACTGATGAAAGAAATTGAAGATGACACAAAGAAATGGAAAAACAGTCTGTGTTTATGGATTGAAGAACAAATATTGTTAAAATGCCTCTATTATCCAAAGCAATCCACACATTTAATACAATCTCTGTCAAAATACCACCAACATTTTTCATAGAACTAGAAGAAACAATCCTAAAATTTGTATGGAACTACAAAAGACCCCTAATAACCAAAGCTGTCTTGCAAAAGAAAAGCAAAGCTGGAAGCATCACAATTTCAGAGTTCAAGTTATATTACAAAGCTGTAGTGATCAAAACAGTATTGCACTGGCACAAAAACAGATACATAGAACAATAGAACAGAATAGAGAGCCCAGAAATAAATCCACAATTACATGGCCAATTAATCTATGACAAAGGTGGCAAGAATATTCAATGGGAAAAAGACCATCTCTAGAACAAATGGTGCTGGGAAACTGGACAGCTACATGCAAAAGAATGAAACTGGATGAGTTTCTTATGCCACACACACAAACTCAAAATAGATTAAGGATCTAATCTAAATGTGAAAGCTAAAACTATAAAAATCCTAGAGGAGAGCACAGGCAGTAATTTCTCTGACATTGGCCATTCTTAGCAACATTCTTCTAGGTATATCTCCTGAAGCAAGAGAAACAAAAGCAAATATAAACTATTAGGACTACATCAAAATGAAAAGGTTTGCAAGGAAAGGAGACAAATCAACAAAATTAAAAGACAACCTGTGGAATGGGAGACAATATTTGCAAATGACATATCTGATAATGGATTAGTATTCAAAATATGTAAATAATTTATCAAACTCAACATCCAAAAAACAAATAATCTAGTTTAAAAAATGGGCAGAAGACATGAATAGACATTTTTCCAAAGGAAACATACAAATAGCCAACAGACACATGAAAAGATGCTCAACATCACCCATCATCCAAACTAACATGAGATATCACCTCACATCTGTCAGAATGACTAAAATTAACAATACAGTAAAGAACAGATGTTGGCGAGGATGTGGAGAAAGGTTCATACGTTGTTCATGAGAATACAGATTGGAGCAGCCACTCCGGAAAACAGTATAGAAGTTCCTCAAAAAAATTAAAAATAAACTACCCTCTGATTCAGAAATTGCACTTCTAGATATTTACCCAAAAGATACAAAAATACTGATTCAAAGGGATGCATGCACCCTGATGTTTATAGCAGCATTATCAATAACAGTTAAATTATGGAAAGAGCTCAAACATCCATCAACTGATAAGTGGTGTATACCACTTCTTTACCTAGTCCTTCATATGTATATGTATGTGTGTATATATACACACACATACATACACAATGGAATCTTACTCACCCATAAAAGAATGAACTCTTGCCATTTGCAATGTTGTGTATTGGGTCAGAGAGTATAATGTTAAGTGAAATAAGTTAGTCAAAGAAAGACAAATACCATATGATTTCACTCATATGTGGAATTTAAGAAACCAAACAAATGAACATGGGGGTGGAAAAGAGAGCAAACCAAGAAACAGACTCTTAACTAAAGAGAACAAACTGAGGGTTACTATGGGGAGGTTGGGGGGGACGGGTGAAATAGGTGATGGAGATTAAGGAGTGTACTAATGATGAACACGGGGTATGGTGTGTAAGTGATGAATCACTAAATTCTATACCTGAAACTGATATTACACTGTATGTTAACTAACTGGAATTTAAATAAAAACTTGGAAAAAACTTAAAAATTAAATAAAATTTAAAATTTAAAAAAAGGACCATATATACCAAAACTCCCTTCAACCATAAATCTAACAAAGGATTTAACCAACTAGAGGAGAACAAATAGATCAAGTATGATCTACAAATCTGATGATACCTCAACAAAAATCTCTCCCCTCACATAGAGAAGTGAGTATTTATATTAAAAGTTAACCATGTAGGGGAATCATAGTTAAGAGCAGACTAATGGAAATGCTTTTAGATAAAATAAGAAGAAACATGAAAAACTGTCAGCATGGCCTCCTTTCAGTAAGATGTGAAAGACATACTATCCATGAGACAGGAAGACAAAAACATGTATAGGACTAAAACATTTATAAAACAGAGTGTAAATAGCAGTTAAACGTACATGATAGGATAAGGTACTTTTATAGTGATTTATATACTCAGTTCCCTCATCAGCTCTCTGAAATAGATACTACTCCTCACCCAGTCCTGCAGATGTGAAAACTAAGGAACAGACGATTTAGATTGTACAAAAGTGACTTGGCATAGCCAATATTTAACCCCAGAGATTCTGGCTCCAGAGGCTACCACTTAACACTACAACACTTTTCTTCCCATCAGCAAAATGCAAATACAAACTGAGCTGATTTTGGAGTTCACAAAGGAGGATTTCCAAGAAGCTAAAATGTCCAAAGCAAAATTAAGACTTTCCTTACACAGATGAGAACTGAAACTCCATAAAATTAAGAAAGCACTAATATTCTCACTTTTGTTCAGTGTTTATTAAATGCCAAGTATTGTTCTATATGCTTTCATTTATTAATTTATGTGAAATCCTCACCATAGCACTAAGAGGTGGGTATTATCACTATTTGCATTTTACAGTTGAGGAATCAAAGCAACATAGAGGATAAGTAACTTGCCAAAGACCACACAGCTATAAATGGGAGGGTTTAAGTCAAAGCAAGTTTTTATCCCATGTCTAAGTGTAAATGTACCATGTTATACAACTGAAATAAAATAAAAATATTATCAGATTTATAGGATTTGACATGCAAGAATGCCGCTTACTTCTTTTTTAATGGTGAACTGGGTTTACTTAATTTTCTCAAAATATTGTTTCATGTTTTAATTATATTCTTATTTTAGTTTACTGTTTTGTCACTTTGACCTGTTACTATAAATCACAGTCTCAAGAAAAACATACATTTACAGAACAGAAGGATATATTTGCAAAAGGAATATTCTTTTAAATCAAAGTATTCTACATGGTTTTATAAATGGAAGAAAGGGTCATGATTTTAACACCAATTTCCCATCATGTAAAAATTTAATAAGTTACTGAACTGAGTCTAAACAAGATAGAGACAATCTCTCATTGTTTATGGTATGAGGAATATTGTGACTTCTCTCAGAATTTTTACCTGGTTTTTAGTGTAATAAATTATGGAATGAATAATTAATGGGCAGATATCCTGTGATTTAGGATCCATTTATTAATAGATCAAAGTTTTAGTGAGCATATTGTTAAAGGTTTTTTTCTGTACAAATCAATCTCAGATCCACAAGAATGTGTTCAGTTTTTGGGGGGTGGGGGATGGGAGGGATTTTATTTCAGTTTTTTGTTTTAATTTTGAGAATGTGATTATTGGAAAATTCCAACAAATTCCCAATTTGTAGAAAAGTAGATAACTTCAGAAAAGTAGAAAACTTCTCTTAGATGAAGATTGTTCTGATATGAAGAATTACTAACATTTATCATGGGATTATCATCCCCAGACAGATGGCTCCAAGAACACATTCTAGTGTGTTCCAGGGAAAGGCATTTTTGAAAACAAGAAGCCCTACCATTCTTACTCAAATATATTTTCCTAAAGAATTTGTTCTTTATCCTACATTGTTTATTGTTTCAGAAAATGATTTATATTTTTATCAAAGTATAGTTAAGAAATGAACATTCATTTAATGTCTGCTTGTGAAAAAAAGTATGTATTTAAAACAATAAAAATGTGCAGAAAAGCAGAACTAAATGAAAACATCTGAAAGTCTTTTATACTGCAGGAATTTGAAGACTCCTAATTCTTAACTCTATAATTTAACAAAACTTGCCTCAAAATTAGGAGTCTATCTATTCTTACAAATGACATTGAAACAAATTAATTTGCCTAAAAACAATGCAGATAGACTACAAGATACAATTGTACTTTACACCTATTTATGAATCAACCACAATCTTTAATACTTGACTCAGAATGTCCATCCTGTTTAGCTCTATTTCTGGCATAGAGAATGTTAGAATGAATCTCAAGTATCATATTGAATTATGGGGAACCAAAGGAGACTCCTGATTGTAAAAATCATATACAGTTTTTTTCCTTAATTAATTTAATCTTTTTAAAGAATTCCATCTCCCTTTTCAAGGAGGAGATAAGATTTTACTTACAATTAACTGTTACAGTATTCTGGAATAATCTTACACCTTCTCCCTAAATAACTGATTGTTCCCATGAAGAATTTTTCCAACCCACATTCTATTGCTACCAACAATACTGTGTTCATTCATAAACATGAAGTTATCTCTTTCAATAGCCATAGGAATGACAGCACAGTCCACAACTGAAGCAACTATTCCATTTCTTACATCAAATCTTCCTTCAAACATCATGGAAATTTCCAATTATTAATATATGTTACACATTCTTCACATTCCTTTAAACATTTCATTTACGCTTTAACATTTTGAAAATCTGAACAGAAATTTTGTTGTTGTTTTGCTCATGCACTTGGTTTTATTTCCACTAAAGTTCCATTAACAGGAGGCAAGCCGCGGAATGGCTTTGGAAGTAGCTTTGTGAAAGCTAACTTTTCAACTGAGAGAAATCTCCCTGGGGATATCACAGAGACACAGAAACTTTAATAGCATTTTGCTTTCCTCAGCACATCTCCAGATTTTAACGTGCCTGAATGTAATGCGCTAGGAACAAGCATATGTCGTTTTAACTAAAATCTCTTCTTGTATCTAGAAAATCTACACAAAAATACAAGCCACTTGATATATTTAGATATAAGAGGAAAATACCTAAAGTGATAAACCACAGACCCAATCACAGCACAAGAGAAGGCTACTACACTTTGTCAGCAAATAACATCTCGTGGATATTCCTGAACATTTATTTTTTCCCCCTTGGTTTGCCTCTCAGATCATGCATGGTCTGTTCAAAGCAAAATTTTATGCTCTCTTAAAAACTAGTGTTCTATCGCGTGCCTGGGTGGCTCAGTGGGTTAAAGCCTCTGCCTTCAGCTCAGGTCATGATCTCAGGGGTCCTGGGATCGAGGCCCGCGTCGGGTTCCCTGCTTAGCAAGGAGCCTGCTTCCTCCTCTCTCTCTGCCTGCCTCTGCCTACTTGTGATCTCTCTCTGTGTCAAATAAATAAATAAAAAATTAAAAAAATACTAGTGTTCTATCTACATGCTATACTTAGTTTTATAATCCATTTATGAAAATATATCACTCAGGGAAAAGTTCACTTAAATCATTTCCTAACCTAAAATTTCAGTAACAATAATTATGAATGGTCAGTAATAAAAACTTTCCTACAAATTATTTTAGATATTTTTTTCTCTACCAAATCAATTCTGCTAGGTAAATGTTTCTGTAATGTATACATTCTCTGAAAGTTTCTATAATGGAGGTTGAAAAGATTGTTAAAATTCAAAATTTTCTTTTTAGTGCAGCTAGATTTTAAGTAAATCCCCAAAATGGGATATTATTTGGGGCAAAGATATAAATCAGCATACATAAATAACATCTTTAATTTGTTATACCATTCAGTATTTTTATTTACCCTTTGAAGAAAAAAAAAACTTCCTCTTTTATTTCATCCATTGTTTTCCTACAAAAATTTCCCTAAAGTTTCTGTTTTGGGGTTATATGTTAATGGAATTCCAACTCTATAATGTGTACTATATCTGATAATTTTAAGGCACAGGAAATATGACAACACATATTCTCTTCTCAAGTAACTCACAATCTTTTGAGGGTGATAAAACAACCCCATACAACATAAGAGAGATGTGATGTACTCTATTATGAGAACCATGTAAACTTTTCATGCAAGACAGTCTGAGTAATCTGTGCTTCTGCCCTCCTCCTTTTTCAATTTATATAAAGATAGTAGCATCTTCCTAACAATGGAATACCACACAGCAGTAAAACAGAGAATAACTGACATATACAAGGATGAGTCTTGCATGCATTGTATTAAGTGCAAGAAACTGGTTAAAAAAAAGTATATAATTTGTGATTCCATTCATACAAAGTTCAAGAAGAGACAAATTAGTGTATAATGATAGAAGTGAGAATATAGGTCCCTTTTTGTGGTTGGGAGGAAGGTAGTAAATGACAACACAGCACAAGAGAACATTTTAGGGTAATGGAGTTATCTAGACACATATGCCTATGTAAAAATCACTGAGGTATAAATTTATGACTAATGTATTTCTAACTAGTATATCTTATACACTTTACAATATGTGTGCTATGCCTCAATTAAAGGGAAAACAACTATAAAATTTTATATGGTAGAAATATTCTATCAGAAAGCTGTGATGGAAGGGTATATTGCCCTATATCAATATACTTTGTGCTTAGATAATTTTCTTGCAACAGAAAGAATATAGTAGTACAAAGTTGACAGGTAAATTAGAGGAGAAGTTGCTATCCAGAATTTAATCACACAAAAAATGCATGCTGCTGCTGTTGGGGAGGGTCTTCGAGGCGGACTTCCCCAGAAAAAACAAGCATAGGCCCCAAGTAGGGAGTACAAGTCTGCAAGTTATCAAGGTCAGTAAGGTGAGCAGAAAAATGAGCTGTACTTCTTTCTACCTTCTTCCTGCACCTTCCTTCCTGATTAATAAGGACAGAAAGGCAGGCTCCAGACCAAACACTGGAAGCTGCTTTCTAAAACTCTGTAAAATCTTTAGAAGACTAGGGCACCAGGCATTAGTGTTGACACCACAAAGCAGGGCTGTCTTTATTTTGGCAGAAGGGAAGCGTTGTGTATTAACGACCTCAGGGGACCTAAAATAGGAGCTACCCCCTTAAACCTGCATACAAAGAATAAAATAAATGTTGTGGAATACTTGTCGACATGAGCCAAAGCATTTGATCTCAGTGTTTCCTATTACCCTATTGACTTCCCTCAAATTCAAGGAGCAGTCAGGGTTCTGACATCAGAAAGGGAAAATACAGAGTATAGACAACAAAAGATCCAATTTCTTGAACTTTGACTTTTAAAAGTGATGATTCTGAAATAAGAAAAGGTCTGGGAGAATACTTATCAAAAACAACCTTCCCTAGCCCAGAATATATGAAAGAAGGAGAGAGAAGAGCAGGGAAAGGGAAGATAACTGAAATGTTACTGGATCCCTGAGAAAACATGCTATGGCTCCAGGCCACAAAGACCCCGAGGTTATGAAAAAAGGTCTCACCTAGAAACAGAAGCAGTGTGAACTACAGCCCAGTGTGAATATAAGAGAAAACAAAGTAAGTCACGGAGTGGTACACAAGACAGCATGGAGTAGAATGGACTAGACATAGAGTCCTCTGTCCCAGTAGAGGGACATATGAAGACTGCTCTAAATTGGGACGAGGTGGAAGCAGCAGGAATGCCATACAGGCACACCACTGCCCTCAATCTGTGCTTCCTCTATGGTCTTCACAGTATCAATTATAGCTGAGGCCATCACAAGTACCACCTCATTTAATCCTCAATATGGTAAACCTTCAAGAACCATCTATCTTAACTCACTGGCTGGACAACACTTTTTAAAAGGGACTTGGGAGTTGGGGGAAATCAAAACTCTCATCTTCATCTTTTTCTTTCTTTCTTTCTTTCTTTTTTTTCTTTTTTTGGAGAGAGAGAGAGAGAGAGAGAACGTGCCCATGTGTGGGCGGTGGGGTGGAGGAGCAGAGGGAGAG
>LNAC01001072.1:351297-378992 GCA_002007465.1 Ailurus styani
GAGAGAGAGAGAGAGAGAGAGAATCCTCAAACAGACTCCCTACCCAGGGCAGAGCCAGAAGCCAGGTGCAAGCTCACAACCCATGCCCTGAACCGAAATCAAGAGTCTGACGCTTAACAGCTGAGCCATCCAGGTGCCCCTTCATCATTTTCTTAATCGGAACAACAACTTCTTACTGCCTTCCTGGGATTCTGCTGGTCCCCGGCCACATGTTTTCCAATTTGAAACTTTATCCCTAACCTGGTTTCTTTTGCCTTTCCAAGGATCATCTCTATCCCCCAAACGAATCCCTAAACATTAAAAGTTTGCATATCTAGTGACCCTCATAGTTTTGGACATCACCACTAGGCTACTTCATTGCAAACATCGCAAAATGCCTGAGACTTATTTGAAGCATAATGCTTCAGTTTAAGAACTTTTTTTCTTTGAATTCTTAGAAATTTACCTTGACTATTTTAATTTTTTTCTTTCTCTCGAAAACATCTATTATCTGGATGTTAGTACCTATTCTGTTTTACATATTTTTCAGCCATTCTATCTTATTTTTTTCCTTCTACAAAAATACTTTTATACTATTTTACAACTGAATTAACTTTTTCTTTAGCTGTATCCATTTTTATTCAATCCATCTATTATTTCCTTATTTCAATTATTAACTTTTTAGCACCTAGTATTTCTACCTGGTTATTTTTTCCTCACATATTGTTCCATATTGATATTCCCTTTCCTTGACCCTATTTCCAAATTTTTAACTTGATTGCAAATTCTGACTCGTCAATTTTAATACTTCTGCTAATAATATGTTGACACAGTCTGTAGTTTTTAATTTAAAGACATTATATTTCCTGTAGGTTTTCATTTAAAGAAATTACATGTTATTAATTTGGTTATTATTTTTTATTATTATTACTTTGGCTTATCTCAGAAAGGATATGTTACCTGTTACTATGAATTGGGGAGGGCAGAAGAAAGTGCCTACCTACTGTCCTCTAAGGTCAAGTATAGATGAAGCCATGGGTTTTTGGGTGAAGAGCTCAATTTACCACAAACCAGAATTAATCATTCCCATTTGGTTTCACCATACCAAGTAGCCTTTCAAGACAAAGTTCTATCTTCAAACGCCAAGGAAAAGGCATCTCCTTAGACTGTCATCCATCAGCAGTGGAAGTTTCAAGGAAAATGGCTGACAGAAGGGAAGCAAAGGCTGGTCAGTCCTCATAGTTAGTTTTTCTCAGTTCTTCACCCTGTCAGGGTTTTGCCCTCCTTGGATTTTACCCCTGAGAATACCTCCAATAGGGATGTGGGCCATCTGAAGTCTTGTCCTTTTGGTTTAGATGACCACCATCAAATTCTGCAATAAAAGGGAAGGCAAGTGGGGAGCAAGGACACTATGTAAACTGCTCTTTTCTGATATATGCTGTAACAGCTGAGCCAAAACCTCATTGTTGTAGGCTACAGTCATCCACCTGCCTTCACACATACCAGTTCTAAGTGGCCTTCTTTTTTCTTAGAGATTTCTCACACTTTTATGAAGCCATATTGTGTTTTCCTCCATAGTTTCCCTAGGGTTGATTTGCTGGAGGGAGGCAGCAGCTTGTGCTAATTTGCAGTCTTGGCATAAATTGGAAATTCTCTCCTACAAGCGGGTTTGTCAACAGGAAACAGAAGACAGCACCACTGTAATAGAATCAAAGTAGAATATAGAACAGTCTTTTGAGATGTATAAGATCAGAATTCTGGAAAGAATCTGAAGCATCTAATTCTACATTTGACTGCCCTGCTGGAATATATTTAAACTATTCCTTCTTTTAACTACATGTTCTCAAATGAATGGTCTGGCTAGTTTAAAGTGTGGAAAAATTGGAAGGAAAGTTTTGTAGTTTAAATTAATTTCAATTTTGATTTAATACTTGATTTAAGATGATAAGTTGATTTTCATAATTAATGAGCAATAAGTCTATTTAAATACAGGTAAACTTAAAACTAGAAATAGATTGCAAACTTCTAAGAATGATAACTAAATTCTTACTTTGAGCTGCGACATCAATTTGAGGAAACCCATCTGTAGCTCTTCAACCATAGCATATGCTATAATTGCTTGAATCCACAGTTCTGAAGAAACCATCATGTAACTACTGGCACTGGCAGTGAAACAGATCAAAGTGTATTTAAGCCTTTATTTTCTAACACAAACTGTCCTAATGCCAATTTTCTAATGTCCTAATGCCAACCTCCAAATAAATTTTAAGTTTTGGTTTTAATTAAAGTCCTGAGTATAAAACTCACATCTAATGAAAGCTAAGTACACATTTAGAAATTCAGAGAAATCTACTCCTCTTCCTCTCTTCCTGAGGGGCTACTCCCTGTTGCCTGAAATTATACCACATTAGATTCATTTAGGCTAATCATTGCTCTGCATTAAGATGCAAAACCCCTAGGAAGAAAGAAAAATCTTTTCACCTGCTGATGTGTAATTGTGGATTATTTTATAACATCCTTGGTATGGTACTGACTTTTTGAAAGCAGAATTCATCAGACATTGAATGAAAGGAATCAAAGAGGACAAAAAGCTGGTAAAGCGAGGGTCTGGGAATACCAGGGGACCCAAGAATGCTAGCAGCAGCTCTAGGGTCATTTGCCAAAATGAAGAAAAGAGAAACTGTTTGAAAGAAAGTAGGAACATGCTGATGGTAACTACCTTTTTCGGATTTTCAATTTAGATCCATCTATACCCAAGAAAAAAGGATTACTTCCTGTGAAATTCTTAACACATATCCCAAAGACAGGGCTATAACTTGTGATGCCAGTGTATATCTGTCTTTCCCAGCTAGTCATTTACACCTCTCTGTACCTTTCTCAGAAGAGAAAGTTAAGAGCAGGTGATGGTGGAAGAGTTTGTCACGTACTCATATACGGAGACCATTTTCCCCTCTCTCAAATCATACTACACCTAATGACACCTATTTTAACAGTTGTACAATGTTGAGTGATCTGTGTCAGAGAGGTCAATAAAATTCCCAACTGTAAGGGGCTCTATTCTCAATTATAACCATTCTACCTCTACCCCAAATCCTAAGATTCCTAAGACACAGAGCTAGTGGCATACCCTGCATATTTAACAGCTGGTCTGGATCATCCAGATTTCTGTAAAACCCAGGTGATACCAGCAATAATGAGGAAATGAAACTATACAATTTCTATACTATACTGTACTATACCACACAGAAACTACACAGAAATGTTAATAGCATTACAACTTTAAAGAGATAAAGACATTGCTCCACTCATCTCTCTTTTAATTTTTCAAATGTTTCTTTGTTGAACTCCTTCAGGTCAATGTCATTTAGTGTCAGTGTAGGAACCTAACTTCAGGCTCCTTTTTGAGATTCAAAATAACAATGACCCAGTTGCTGGTTCATGTAAACAGTACAAAAAAATCACTTTGTTGTTTATCAAAAAGAAGTCTTCCTAGTCTATTATTTATACTTGTACTAGTGCTTGTAAAGAAGCCTAATATATTTATGATTGACTATATTTCTTCTTTAGAAATTATGAAAATAGAGTTGTTCATTCAATAGCCATTAACTTAGAGTAAGCCTAAACTAGAAGAGATAAAGAATGAATTAGCCAAATAGAAACTGTCTTAAAGATATAATATCCAAGGAGATGATGATGGTAGCATAATATGAAACTCTAATTAGTTTGCAACCTTATTTGGTGATAGTACTTGAATTCATAGTGATATATAACCTGAAAAAATAATTAAAGTCACAGAAGACAGAGAATGATATGCGAAAACTGCTGAAGTTATTTGTTTAAACATCTTTTTCTGACCCAGAGAGGCATAATTTATCATGAAATGAATGGAATAATATTTGACCATGAGAAGAACTGCTGGAAATAGATTAGCTCACATTGCTGCTTTACAATATTTTACTTAGTTGGCTATAAGTTTCTTTGCTAAATTTAAGCCATTTCCTATACTTCTTAGCCCACAAAATCTATGTTTTGACTAACAATGCAGTAATTAAAAAAAGAAAAAAAATCGGCATTACTTCACATAGCAAAATTTTTTTAGAAATTAATATATTGTACATTCAAATGTACTGTATTCATTCTAGTTGATCCTAAAGTCCTATTACTGCACTACTTGCAGAGAATACAAAGTTTCAAAGTGAGTCTAAACATAAATAAACCCTATAAAGGACTGTCTGGCTTTGGAGACTCCTAGTTAAACAGGAACATTTCTGCTTGCTATTGTCTCTAAACAATCAATCATGATAGAGCTACTCCACAACCACTGGATAAGCTATTAATTTATAAATCATTATATCTATTCAGTAACTTGACCACATTCTTAAGTTGCGTCTTTGGTTGTATGACTGGACTTAGCCAATGACAATGTAAGTAGAGGTGGCATGAGTCATTTTCAAACAGAAAGTGGAAGAGACAACTCCTGTTTCTTCTCCACCTTGTCCCTCCACCACAAGAGGAGCCCCAAACCACATGAAGTTGCTTATCAGCCTGACTTCTGGAATCAAGATACTGAAAATCTTACAGTCAGCGGATATGTGATAGACATGCAAAATGACCAAGAAAACTTTGTCGGTCTATTTTCAGTATACTGTTACTACAGCATAAATAAGCTTTAGGTAAATAATCAAATGTGTATTTAAAAAACTGGAAAAATATACATTGAAATGTTGGCAATAACTATGTCTGATATGTTACAAGATGGGATCAGGGAAATCTCACTTTTTGTTTTCCTGCACTTAACCAGAAGTATCTATTTAAATATTGGAATCAGAATAATACTTTAGAAATACTATGAGGGTGCCTGAGTGGCTCAGTCGGTTAAATGTTCAACTCTTGATTTCAGCTCAGGTCATAATCTCAGGGTCCTGTGATCGAGCCCTGCACGGGCTATGCACTGGGCATGGAGCCTGCTTGAGATTCTCTCTTTCTCTCGCTCTCAAAAAGAGAAAAGCAAAGCAAAGCAAAGCAAAGAAAGAGAAGAGAGGAGAAGAGAGGAGAGGAGAGGAGAGAAGAGAAGAGGATACTATGAAATCTAATGCCTTTAATATATTCAGACTCTGATGTTTTCATTCCAGTCCAGTACAGGTAGCTAGAAATCTATTATGAGAAATAATACACCTTAATCCTCCTATATGGATAGATTGAATTGTGTAGTTTTAACTCTCAGACTCTGGAGATATAGATCTGTCTATTGGCAACAGATTGGACAAAGAAATAAGTGCACCACAAACCTGAAAGCTCTCGTGCCCAATTCTTTGTGCCACAAATACTCTCACAGTTTCAATCACAATGGCTGGTGGCTGGTTAACAGGTATTGTGCTGCTAATTCCTTCTGTGAAACAAATTATTTGCTGGAACTTAAACTTCACTACTGTATTTGATGGAGGAATCTCAGCTCAAAGAACCATGTGAACTAAGAGAATATGCTCCTTAGCAGTTTGAGCTCATGGCTCAGTCTATACCCACTGCACCACCGCACTATAGTCTACTTCTTGCCTCAGTCTCTAGAAATAAGAGCCTGTGCCTCACTGGTCCTGTTGTGTCAAGATCATAACACCTGAAACAACCTCTCCCCTAACTTTGTTGTTGTTTTCTTTTAACTCCTAAGTTTAACATATTTCTAGCACTGAATTAATTTGTAAAGGTACAAAACTCAAAAATCAAAAGGACAAAAATATTAAATAAACTTTAAAAGGATTCATGTATACCCTGTCTCAAAGGAATGATATACGCTTAAATATTTTAAATTTTTATATTTTGCCAATTTCTCTCTTTACTGGAATGAGGTAATCAATCATATCATTTTTTAAGAAATCTGTCTATACCCAGAAGTTCACCCCAAGGAGAAAAGATTAAAGCAAATATTTTAATGATTGTTAACTAAAACATTACTTGTGAAAGTTAACAATTAAAATTAACAAACACTAGATAAATTGGTATTTCCAAGGGGGTAAGTATGTTGCAGTAATTAAAAATTATATTCTTCAAAAGAATTTAAAAAGTAATAAATACTCATTATATAATGCTAAATGGAAAATAAATAATTCAAAGTGTGGATATGTGTTAACATTATGTATATTTTTACTATTTTAAAAGGAAAAAAATGGAAGAAACTAGCCAACATCTAAGGATGGTAGAATTAGGAATTACATGGCATTTCTTTGCCTGTACATGGTTCATTTTTTCATATTCTAAAATTTTCAATAAAGTAAAATATCACTTGTGTAGTTGCAAAAAAAAAGAATCTCTATAATATACACAAATTCCAGTTTTCCATATGCAAACACGACTCAGCTAATTTCAAATTATTTTTAGACACACATTTGGCTATGATGCTTCATTATGTGGTTGAAATAAAAATCCTAAAGCTCTTTTCTAGCAACATTGCAAAATCCCAGCATTAAAGAGGGCAAAGAGGCATATATTTTTATTCATAGTGCTCAGACTGTGTGTCATAGAGATTAAACCACTTGCCCAGAGCAGAGCTGGAAGTTATTCACAGATAGGGAATCAACTCTGACCTCCTGACTTTCCATTTAACCTTTTTCCCTCTAAAAGAAATCATATTTAAGTGTGCACTTCATTGCACTTTATTCCCAGCATTTAGCTATAAGGAACGGTTAACACTGAGACTAGAACTTAACTTAAAATCTCATTACCTTCAATATGGGGCATTATTTTTTCAGGTTCTTTGACGTTCCAATTAAACTTAATCGCCAGGTACATGTATTAATGTAAAAGACAAGAGTCATTAAAAATATATTTATTAAGCTCTTCAATGACCTTACTTATCAGGTGGTATACCAAATTTTATAGAACACCGTCTAAACCTTGCATGAAGTACTTGGGATAGGAGCATCTATATCTTGTGAAAAAAATGACATAACTGGAGCCATCTCAAAATAGAGCCAGAGCGACCCCTGCAGAGACCTGCTTTACTCGCCTTTGTTTGAACTGGACAAAACAGCAATTATTTTAAACAATCACTGGAGAGGTCAGCAAGAGAACGGACAACCTGATTGCAAGAATGGTTACAGACTTGCTGCAGACAGAATCAGGAGTCAATCAATGTGAAACCCAGAGTAGCTTAACTTGTTGTTAACTAACACCAATGGAAAACTCTTTTTTTTTCTTTCTTCAACCCAAGTAATTTCTCCCTTCCTTTTCCTTTTATGCTGTGACCCTACAAGCTAGACACTGGGNATGGTTACAGACTTGCTGCAGACAGAATCAGGAGTCAATCAATGTGAAACCCAGAGTAGCTTAACTTGTTGTTAACTAACACCAATGGAAAACTCTTTTTTTTTCTTTCTTCAACCCAAGTAATTTCTCCCTTCCTTTTCCTTTTATGCTGTGACCCTACAAGCTAGACACTGGGTTTCTACCTGAATTGGTTCTCCCCAAACTGCAATCCTTTGGTCCCAAATAAATGTTCATTTGCCTTTCATTGTGGCTCTTTATTTTGAGGTTAACAATCTGTTGACATCATAAATTCTATCTAACTAGGATTTAAGACATCATAAATTCTATCTAAGATTTAAAACAATACTTTAAGAATAAGGAGTATATTTATAGCACCATCAATCAATACTAGCTTTCTTCCACATAACCAATGACCCTTGGAACACGCAGTCTTTAATTTGGGTATATTTAATTTCTAATTTGGGGTTTTTAAATTGCTTTTCATTTGTGTGTGTTCAGATTTTCTGTAAACCCAACAGCAAAGAGTGATAACCTCAGCCTTACACTTAGGCCAGCATAGAATTTCAGGATGCACAGAACATACAGAATGCAAACATCAACATATATAACTAAAAAGATACGTCATAGGTAAGTGACTGAGAAGATAACTTTTATCTTTTTTTTTTAAAGATTTTATTTATTTATTTCACAGAGGGAGAGAGATCACAAGGAGGCAGAGAGGCAGGCAGAGAGAGAGAGGGGGAAGCAGGCTCNAAGAATGCAAACATCAACATATATAACTAAAAAGATATGTCACAGGTAAGTGACTGAGAAGATAACTTTTATCTTGAACTGATGATATTTTATCTTTTCAATGCCCCCAAATTAACTTATCCTATTCCACCCAATACCTCCTTGGCTCCAGTTCCCTTCCTAAATAAATGCCATCATCATATACTCAAAACAACATAATTTCCTCACTCCAAAAATTTCATTAGTTACTAAAGCTTTTTTCTGTGTCCTGGCCATTTCTCTCCAGCTTCAATGCCACCTCTACTCCACTGAATGTTACCATCCATTTTCACCGGGATGATACCAGGATGATACTATGGTCTCCAACTACTCTTCCCATAATTATAGATAGATGATAGATAAATAGATGATAGATNCATGATAGATAAATAGATGATAGGTAGATAGATGATATATATATAGATAGATGATAGATATTTTTAAATTTTTATTTATTCTTTAAACTCAAGTTCAAATAACATACAGTGTTATTAGTTTCAGGTGTTTAATATAATGATTCCCTACATTTTATATATTTTTGNGGGATGATACCAGGATGATACTATGGTCTCCAACTACTCTTCCCATAATTATAGATACATGATAGATAAATAGATGATAGGTAGATAGATGATATATATATAGATAGATGATAGATATTTTTAAATTTTTATTTATTCTTTAAACTCAAGTTCAAATAACATACAGTGTTATTAGTTTCAGGTGTTCAATATAATGATTCCCTACATTTTATATATTTTTGTGGAAATATTTTTTACCACTGCCTAGAATCTATAACCCATAGCACAGCTTAGACTGTATTTCTAAAATACAAAAAATGATCTAGGGGTGCCTGGCTGGAGCTCAGGTCATGATCCCAGGGTCCTGGGATTGAACCAGCATCTGGCTCCCTGTTCAGCTGGGAGTCTGCTTCTCCCTCTCCTTCTGCCATTCCCCCCACACACTCATGTTCTCTCAAATAAATATATAAAATCTTTAAAAAAATAAAATACAAAAATGATCTAAAGGAAAGAAACTCAACCCCCACATCACTCTCTAGTCACTGTCTCATTTTTCTGGACCCTATTCCTATTTTCATTCACACAAAATTCCCTAAGAGATGATCACACTGGGTGCCTGGGTGGCTGTCAGTTAAGCATCTCCCTTCAAGTCAGGTCATGATTTCAGGGTCCTGAGATCCACACCCTGGGTCAAGCTCCATGCTCAGTGGGGAGTCTGCTTCTCCCTCTTCCTCTGCCCCTCCCAATCCCATTTATGCTCTCTCTCTCTCTCACTCACTCGCTCAAATAAAATCTTTTAAAAAGAGAGAGAGAGAGAGAGATGATCACATCCACTCATTCCAAATGTTCACCTTCCATTCATTCAAATTGGATCTAGCTCCAACTCTCCTAAAACCTGTCCTATGAAAGTCAG
The DNA here is from genome assembly GCA_002007465.1 of Ailurus styani. Classification (NCBI taxonomy): domain Eukaryota; kingdom Metazoa; phylum Chordata; class Mammalia; order Carnivora; family Ailuridae; genus Ailurus; species Ailurus styani. The sequence goes on from LNAC01001072.1 coordinate 360,742, forward strand.
GAACACTCTGCATGCAGTAAGTCAAAAAGTAGCTTCCACTTCTCCTTATGCAACCTCTTAACAACAGTCAACCCTTTGAACACTTCCTTCTTCCTGAAATGATTTTCTCTCTCTTTTTTTTCCCCCAAGTAACTTCCTCTCAGTTTCTTCTTCCTGTTCCTCTTTTACACCTGACCTGTATGACATAATGTCTCAGGACTATCTTAGACCATCTTCTCCTCCTTATGTAGGGAATCAGAATATGTCACCTCATAATGTGCCACTTTAGCATGAAGATTATTCTGAGCTGAAGGCAATCAAGAACAACCAGAAGAAGAAAAAATCACTGCCTCCCTCCCTTTTGTACAAAGAAAGGCAAAACAATGAACTCTAAATCACCAGAGACTTACCAGTCCAGAGAATGCACTGAGAGGAATCTATACAACAAACCTTACTGAAACAACCCTGTCTTCCATTACTTTCCCCATGTATTTGTCTTCCTAGTTTTCCACCCCTAAAAGCCTGAAGCACTTATTCTTTGTCTTGGCACTTCTCTATAAACTTATCATTCCTTGTTTAGATGCTATATTAGCCCCAACATCTAGCCACCCCTTTGAGTTACTCGTAACTGAGTTTCTCCCACAGGTAAACACATTGCACACATAAATAAAATTTGTATATTTTTCTCTTATTAATCTTAGTTTAATTCCCAAAACCCCAGCAGCAGATCTTAGGAGGGTAGAGAAAAAGTCTTTTTTTCTTCTCTGTTTGATAATTAAGTGGTCAAATCAGTTCTATGGCTTCACAATTTATAGTGATGATGTTTGCATTTGTATTTTTAAATATATATATATATATTAATTATTTGCCCCAGGGGTACAGGTCTGTGAATCATCAGGCTCACACCTTTCACAGCATTCACCATAGCACAGACCCTCCCCAATGTCCATAACCCATCCACCCTATCCCTACCCTCCCACCCCCCAGTAACCCTCAGTTTGTATTTGTACTTTTAAACTTGACTCTTCTTTGAGATAAAGACACATATATCAAACTTTCTATTTTATATCTATATTTGAATATCTAGTAAACAAAATAATCCTGATTCTCACTGTCACTCAAACAGTTTGCTCCATGTCAAGAAGTCACAGTCTGGATTAGTTTCCTAATGGGGCTATAACAAAATCATCACAAACTTAGTGGTTAGGACAGTGAGTTTATCGTCTTACAGTTCTGGAGCTCAGAAGTCTGAAATGGGTTTCACTGGGCTAAAATGAACATTGCTATTGCTATGTACCCACTCCAGAGAAGAGAGACTAGCACTGTCCAAGTAAATGAATGAACTAATGAATCCTCCATTTGGCTTATTTGCATTTTCCCTTTCCTTATTTTCAGCTAGTCAATTCCATGAGTGTGTCCATTTTATGACTCCTTCAAAGAACCAATCATTTAGGATGTTTTACTCACTTTTTAAAATTGTTATCTAATTTTAAATTTCTTCCCTTTATTTCAGGCTCTTCGCTGGGGGTGGAGTGTCTATTCCTCCTCCTTCTATACAAATCTAAATTAAATCCATAGATTTACTAATCCCAACCATTTTGTATTGTCATTCTATTGCAGAGAAGAGAAAAAAAAATCTTTTCCGTCTATCATAGGTTCTGTTGCTGGGGTCTTACAAATTTGACTGGTAATAGATTAACAACAGAAAAAAAATAGTTTATTAACACATGCCCACATTCACTTGTAATGCTCAATAGTGAGTAACTCAAATGGGTGGTTAGAAGCTGGACTTAAACAAGCACCTTAGTAAAAACAAAACAAAAAACACCATACATTTTTAAAGCAATAACAAAACAAAGAAAAAGGACTTTGATCTTCTACAGGCAGCATATTGTGGGAAGGCAAATATATGGGGGAAACTAATGGTAATTAAGGGCTAGTTTTAGCAAGGTTTGTTACATAGTTTCCTTTGATGTTGTCTCTGAGCTTCTAGGGGTCTAGAGTTTTCCTCTGGTAGATAGGGGAGGGAATGCCTGATAGGGGAAGGGGACACCTTTACAAATTTATATCCTGCTTTTAGGCAAATAGGGAAGGATTCTTATGCCAAAGTGCCATATTTTGGGGTGGCATGTTCTACTATTCCATACTATGATAAGCATTGTCTCATAATAACCCATAATAATAAACGCTCTTGGCATCACTCTGGACTCTAATTCAGCTGGCTATTTATTGCAAAAAAAAAATGTGTAAACTATGTAGTGAAGTTTAAAAGAATTCCCTAGGAAACTGTGCTTCTGTGTTTTGATTCATTTTTTCATTACTTCTTTTTCTTTCTTTGATGAATGAGTATTCAAATAGTAGCACCTAGTGTGTTAAAAGTTCTAATCAGACTTGCACTTGTTTCTCTTTTAAAATTGATTTGATGGATGGAACTCATTTTACTACATTTAATTATTTAACTGTAGGTTTTCAGCCCATAGGTGCAAAAGGTCAAGGGCTAAATTTGAGTATTTAAAAAGAGGAGTCACTGAAGTCATTATATCTAGAAGGGATTTAATGATTGTTGATGACACAGTATTTAGAAGATAAATGTTGACTTCTTATTTCAAGACTTACTCACTCACATGCTACCACTACCGTATTGCCATAGGGGGGGTTCTGGAGCTGGTATTATAAAGATGGAAGGAAAACTCTGAATTCTGGTCAATATAAAACTGCTCATTTGAATATCTATTATAAACCACATATATTCATAGCCATAGTAGTAATTAACTTAGCTTTATGCTGAGTTTTAATCTTTTTCTTTAATCAAAATATTCCTCTTTTATGGTTATGTGATGTAGAATTTAAACTAGGTCTATGGACAGCTAATTTCATCAGTAGATGATTTTAACATTTTTTAGGATAGAGCAAAAGAAAATATGTCTTACAGAAAAGCAGCCAATAAATCTACCGTAAGCATAAACATGAAGAGAAGGCTTCTGTGCTATGTATTTTAGGGATATTAACTGTTGGATGCTGGTTAAAGTCTGCAGACTTTATTTTCTTTGTGTGCAGGTTAGATTTCCTGAATTTCCTCTTAGGGAATATAGGATATGAGCAAGGTATAAAAAGATGATTTTAGGTTCAAATAGGAGTCATGATTACAGCATTAAACCACATGTATTTCTTTTGATTTTGAACAAAAAAAATGATTTGCCTTATATAAGCACACGGTTAAACATACGAAATACAATAGTGAATTGCCATAGAAAATTAAATCTCATAAGAACCTGTGCATTTTGTAAATTCATGTTGTATTTAGATCACATAATTTTATTGCTAGAAGTAAATAGAAAACATAATTAAGAAATTCTTTAATTTTAAAGACATTGAAAAGTACCAAGAGTGACTGGAGCAAAACTGCATAGAAAGGAACCAGTTTTCTAGAGATAAAGAGCATGAAGTTTCCATTCCCGTCTCTCATATGTAGTGCTGGGTTACCCTGGGAAAGTGACTCCTCTGTTTCTACATTAAAACAGTAGGGGGTGGGGGGGCACCTGAGTGGCTCAGTGGGTTAAGCCACTGCCTTCGGCTCAGGTCATGATCTCAGGGTCTTGGGATCGAGCCCCACATCGGGCTCTCTGCTCAGCAGGGAGCCTGCTTCCCCCTCTCCCTCTGCCTGACTCTCTGCCTACTTGTGATCTCTTTCTCTATCAAATAAATAAATAAAATCTTAAAAAAAAAAAAACAGTAGGGGGGACAGGGTAGGAATAGAGATATGATTGCCTTGGAAGATAGAATGAGTAGCAGACACCTTATATGTATTTAAATGCAGTGACTTATCTTATGGGTAAACTCATTTAATTTCCACAACAATCTTGAGAGGCAGTAGTAGTCACTTCTGTATTTTAAGGTGAGGTTCTGATGCATAGAGAAGAAACTTGCCCAACATGATGTGCCTGAGAGGAAGGAGAGTCGTTATCCAAAACCAGGCTGTCAGATTTCACACTCAGGCTCTTAACCACTATATATACTTATGTGGGGAACAAAGGCAAAAGAAATATAGAAAAAATTAAACATCCTTACAACTTACAGTCCATTGTCAAGTACTTGGGACAGGCAGAATGACCTCCCTCAAGAAGCTAAGCTGCCTCAAAGTCAATACTTTGCTAAAGGCAAAAGGCAGCCTTAGCTTGACATTAGCCCAACCTCCAGGATCCTATAAAAAAAAACCCTTTGGAAAGTTCCTTTATCTCTGCTCCCTCCCCACCAAGATATATGTTAACAATCATTCTCCAAGCATATGGCCCACTAATATATATCTGAAGGGTCTCATGACTAAGGATTTTCTAGACAGTAGTAAGTGATCTTCTCCTAATAACTAGCCCCTCAAGGTTCTGGAAGCCTTGCTTCCAAATTCCTTAGAGTCGTACATTATCCCTAACCCCCTCCCATCTTGAAAGTATATAACCAGTCACTCCTCACAACCCTAGAGCAGCTCTTTCTGCCCATGGGTACTGTCCTCATGCTTTAATGAAACTATTCTTTTTGCACCAAAGACATCTCAAGAATTCTCTCTCGACCATTCTTTCCCAAACCCCAACATTCCACATCCTATATGACAGTCTATATATACATTGATGAGTTTTCATATTAAGGGAGAGAACAAGAAACCAAATATATGTATCTTAACTGTGACTTTTGTTCTATCCTTTGAATTATAGCCATTTTGTCTCCACAATTATAAAATCTCCTTGCATTCTGGCCTTCATTCACTTCTTTTCCCAACATTGGTCTCTTATATCATATCAACCAAAATTTAGAAGCCATTCTTCTCTGGGCACTTTGGTGGTTCAGTCGTTAAGCATCTGCCTTTGGCTCAGGTCATGATCCCAGAGTCCTAGAATCAAGCCCCGCACCGGGCTCTCTGACCCATGGGAAGACTGTTCTCCCTCTCCCACTCCCCCTGCTTGTGTTCCCTCTCTCACTGTGTCTCTCTCTGTCAAAATAAATAAATAAATTAATTAATTAATTAAAATTAAAATTAAATAAATAAAAAAAAAGTCCATTCCTTTCTGCCATAGCACTTTTCACCATTACCACTAACCTTCCCCTTATGAAACTACCTCCTCTCCTTTTAGACAAATTACAAAAATCATAACTTTCTTGAACCCATCAAGGACTTGAGGTCGCAAATGAATGAAATAACCTGAATTCCAAAGATAGACAAGCCCTGCAAAAGGAGATATGAGTAGGTCCTTCAGGAAAACCAAAAGCCTGCCAGGCTAATGAAGTTATGTTCAACCTCAGTGAAAATTGGAGCACTGCAACTTAACACAACAACAACCAAATATTGCAGAGACCTACTCAGACCCTCAGAGTCAGTATCAACATTATTTTAAGATGAAAGTCCTTGAGATTCAACAGATGCAAAAAGAAGCCTTCGTAGAGCTTCCCTTATCTGACTAAAAGCAGAAATTTCTGAGAAATGATGACTGCCATAAATTCCTTTTCTAGGGCAGCATCTACTCCAAAAGAGAGACCAGGGAGAGACACCAAGGTAAATCTTCCCTAAATGCCTTCTCCAGGAGTTTTTCATGACCTTGAAGCAGATAGAAAGATCATTCACAGCTGCACAAATATTATCACAAACTCTGATTTCTCATGTGTTCTAAAAACCCATTTGTCTTTCCTAAAGAAAGTCATTTCTCCCTCCACTCCCCTTCCCTTACTGAGTTAGGTATAAAAATCTTTAAACATAGGTGGCCTTGGGTGGTGCAGGTGGTTAAGCCTCTGACTCTAGGTTTTGGCTCAGGCTGTGATTTCAGGGTCATGAGATTGAGCCCTGTGTTAGGCTGCTTGAGATTCTCTCTCCCTCTTGCCCTCCCACTCCTGCTCTATTGCTCTCTAAAATAAATAAGTAAATCTTAAAAAAAAAAGTCTTTAAATGTAGCCATTAAGAGAGCCAGCCACTTCTTTTGTTGGCTCTTGTATACATATGAATAGATCTTTTTCTACTGTTAATCTGTCTCTTGACAGTTTCATTCCCACATCTTGGTTATTAAACTTTAGAGGGAAGAAGAGAACATTTTTCCTTTTCTGAGGAAGGATATCTTCGTATCGCCACGAAACTGGCAAACAAAATAAAAGTGAATAATGACAAATACGGACAGAAATATGGGAGGCAGAAGCCCTCATCGTTACTTCTGGGAGTAGAGACCATCTGGCTGGGCTCAATACTGACAAAGATTCTCTTCTTGACCAAACTGTACTCAGGTTCATGGGAGCTACTCTAGGCTGACCTTGGATTTGGGTTTCCATCCTGTAGAGTCCACTTTTAGCAAGAATCTCATTGAGTCAATTTAGACAGAATTCATTCCCCACCCATAGTATCTGAAGAAACTTTGTGGGGTTTTTTTAGTAATCTCTGTACCTAAAATAGGGCTCAAACCCAGGACTCTGAGATCAAGAGTGGCATAACCTTCTGACTGAGCCAACCAGGCACCTCTCTCATCATGAGATCTGATGAGCCAGGATATCTGATCAAATTTCCGGTCTTCCATTGTCTCCCTCAGGTGATACCTGATCACCCTGGCCTGCCTCAGCAAGAGTCCTGTTAGGTCTGTTTAGCAAACAATTATTCTACCTTCTAAGTAATTTTTCCACCCACCAAGCCCCCAGTCTGTCTCTTGTCTGGAAACCCCTACTTTTCCTTGTTGTATTCAGATTGAGCCCAACATCCCCCCCCCACAGCACAAAATCACTTTGTTGTAGATCCCTGAATAAAGTCTACCTTACTATCTTTAATAAGAGTCAAAATTATTTTGTCCTTGACAATATAAAGAATACAGTAGAAATCAAGGCCTAGGTATAAGCCACAGAAAATTCAAATAGGGCCAGACCAGAACGTATAAACATGTTTATAAAAGTCTTATTTATTAAGAAGACACTTAGTAGATATCTATCACTCAGAGAATTACTAATGTCAAGAGAAAGAACTTCCTCTGTCCTATGCTCCTTCTACCTGGACTTAGAATCAAATTGACAAGACACAGATAAACAGGAGAAAATCAAATTTAATAGGCACACTTATGGAGAAATTCACATATACATGAGATTCCAAAGTCAATGGGGGCAATGTGAAGCTTACATGAGCTAACAAGACAGATGGGAAGGGTTTGAGAATACAAAGGGGAGAAGACCATTTGCAGGAAGTTGAAGGGAGAGATTCCAAAAAATGAAGTTTGACCTAATACGTGAATAAGTTTCTTTTTTGTTGTTCGCTTAAACATTTATTTATTTTTATTTTTTTAAGATTTATTTATTTATTTATTTGACAGAAAGAGAGAAAAGGAGAGAGAGAGCACAAGCAGGGGGAGCAGCAGGCAGAGGAAGAAGCAGGCGTCCCACTGAGCATGGAGCCTTATGTGGGATTTGATTCCAGGACTCTAGGATCGTGACCTGAGCCAAAGGCAGGCACTTAACCTACTGAGACACCCAGGTATCCCCGTGGATAAGTTTCTTATGTAAAGGAGAATCTTTGTTAATAGCTCTCTTCCTGGGACAGGCTCTCCTTTCCAATGTAAATTTAGGCAGTTGAGGGGAATGTATAGAGCTTTTTCTGTATCTTCTGGGTTTTGATTATTTTTAACTCAAAATAATCTTGATACCAAAGTGGCCCAGCTTGGGGCAGCCTACCTTTGGCCCTACACTAACAAGATATGGTGGTCATTACTCTAAGTATTACACAGAACCTTGATGGAAGAGTAAAATGTAAAACCCCCAAATTGGATCTTAAATGCATAATGCTGTGTGAAAAAGTACAGAAAACAACAAAAACCAATCCTTAGCTTTCTGTTTTATTGTTTTAATGTCTTCTTGAATCTTTACAAAACTCCTAGCTCCTTATTCCATTAAGCTTTTCTTTCAAGGCTTCAAGACCTTTGTTGTTCTTATTCTGATTTCCAAATTTAAATGTATTAGTTCACATTATTTTCATTCAGTTCTTATTCTGCTTAATGGTGAAAATAATGTAATGACACAAAATTTGCCTCTGGCCATTAGTCTGTCATGGTTTATAGGTGTTAACACAAAATATTATAATAAAAATATGCTGTAATTGTATTTGGTTTCCTTTTTGAGCATTAAATTATTTTGCAATGTATTTTAGTCTTCCGCAGGGCTTCTGGAAAGTAATTTTTAGTCTATTGCTAATATTCAGTTTTATTTTATCATATCAGAAAACATAATATATCATATAACTATCATTAAAAAGTTTACCTTTTTAGATTTATTGACTTTTTAAATATGATATGTAATCACTTATTAAAAACATTTTATGGGTAATTTAAAAGAGACAAATTCTTGTAAAGAACTGAGCTTCGTGTATACTTGTAAGCCAAATACAGTTTCATATTATAATTCTCAATCTATTTTCTTTCTTGCTCCTATAAAAAGTATTGCATTATAGTTTATCTAACTTCATTTCTCTTTCTTACTACTTACATTCTGTGTTCTAGTATAGTTCTTCTTTCTTATATTCCAATTCTAAGTCTTATATTCTAATACCCTTTCAACACTTTATAACCTTCAATATTCTGATTTTTTGATGTAAGATTTATGACTGATATTTTGGTTAAAATGCCACTTTTTTATTATCATGAATAATTCTTTTTGATCTGGCTTATTAATTTTAGTCTATAATTCTGACAGCATTCTACTTTTTGTTTGGTGTTCTTATTTTCCTATTTCCATTTTAAATTTGTTTTGTCATTTTATATAGGTAGTTGGAAAACAATGCACCTCTTTTGTATTTGATAACAAAGAATTTGCTTAAGATTATATTTTAATTATCCTGAAGCTTGAAGGAGAGAAGATAGATACATTGAACTGAACCTCTACTGCCTAATTACTAAAACTCAGAAACTCACAGAGCTGACACCTATAAACCCTAGGCAGGATACAGTTTTCTGTTGACTATCAATTAGTAAGGTGATTGATGGTTGCATTTCACAGGGAATAACATACAACTTGTGAGGTCTGGATATCTATAAGTAATTTTTATCTACAAACAACCCATCAAACCTTACTGCACAGATATAAATCTGACAACAGAACTTTTATTTTTCAGCATGGATTAGGATTTACATTTTTTTTCTCCAAAGACTTCAAGAACATTTTCAGCCTCTAGTTCTATCACAAAAGTTCCCAAATTACTACATGACTTAGAATCCTGCTTTTTATGATACCTGATTAACCAAATCTTTTTTAGAAAACTTTCTCACTAAGTCTGCTAATTAAAAGACCACCAAATTCTGGGTCTCAGTAAGATTTTATTAACCATCATTGGAAAAGAAATGTGTGTGTGTGTGTGTGTGTGTGTGTGTGTGTGTGTGTTTAGAGATTACATTTCTTTCTACATTGAGAAAATGTAGGCTTATGATTTTTAACTTTTTGCTTCTACAGTTCTATACTCTTTTCCTTGGTCTCTTTTTGGCATCACCATACCTTAAACAATACCAAAGCATAAAATTATCTCTTTTCTGTCTCCGAGATTTCTTCTTCTAGCCTATTTCTAAATGTGTAGTGTTTATTAATTTTTCTTTTTTTGGAGATGCTTCTTTTTTTGAGAGAGAGAGAGAAAGCATGTGTGGGGAGAGGAGCAGAGGGAGAGAGAGAATTAAGAGAGATTCTTTCCCTTAAACAGGTTCCATGCCCAGCACAGAGTCAGACACAGGGCTCAATCTCATGACCCTGAGATAATGACCTGAGCAGAAATCAAGCCGGACGTTTAACCGACCGAGCCACCTAGGCACCCCTGGAAATAATTCTGGATACTGCTTTTTTCTTAAAGCCACTACTTATTCAGTATTTTATAAACTTTACTGCCACATATAATCAAACTATTATTACTAACATTACTGCAAAAACTTGTTAATTTCCTCAGAGGTTACCAGGACATCAGCTTTCAGTCTGGAATATCTTGTTAGCTTCTTTTCAGATGAGACTTAATAAAACACAAGGAATATGTGAACCACCAGGCATGTATGAGCAGCATCCCACGTCAATGAGAAAGCATGTGTCCCTCTTTTATTAACTACAATCAATCCAGATACATGATATTTTGTAGAGCATAGTCTTACTGTCTACCATTTTAGTGATGAAGAGGCTCAGAAAACTACCTGGATCAATGTAAAATTGTTCAAAATACTAGTTATATTCTTTATCTTCATGCAATTCAAGATATTGGAGATACTATTACCCACATCACTTGAATTATATCAGCTCTTGAATTATATGATGGTCACTACAAATCTGCCATTCAAAAAAATTCAGGAAATAATACAAAACTTTCAATAAGTTACCTCAGCTTTCTGTTCATCTTGAAAATTTGTTATTTTACCTTCATTTCTTAAAGATTACTTTGCAGGACGGAGAATGCTGGGTTGACATATTTGTTCCTTCCTTCCTTCTTCCTTCTCGTCTGTTATATAAATATTGTTTCATTGTCTTCTAACAAGAAGATTGTTGTAATTCTAATCTTTGTTTCTCTGTAAGTGTTGTAATTATTTTCTCACCTGAGTCTTTTAAGATTTTAACTTTGATTCTTAGTAGTTTCGCTCTTCTGTGACTCTATCCACCAACAATATGTAAAAGTTCCATTTGCTCCACATTCTTGTCTGAATATTTCATTTTAGTTATTCTTTGGATTATGTAGTGGTATCTTATATTGATATTAATTTGCATTTCCACAATGACTAATTATGCTAAGTGCCTTCTCATATATTTATTGCATACTGGGATGCAATTTTTTTGTAAAGTATTCAAAATGTTACTCATTTTTTTAGGTTAACTACTGTTTTCTCACTGATTTATAGAAATTATTTTTATGTATTGTTTATAAGTTCTTTCTCAGACAATATGTATTGTATATACATTCTCCAAATTTTGGTTTGTCTTTCCATCTCCTAATGATATATTTGATGGACATAATTTAAATATGATAAAATTTATCACTTCTCCTTTATGAGTAATATATTCTGGGTCCTATTTAAAAAATATTTGTATAATTCAAGGTCGTAAAGAAATTTACCTATGTTTAATTATAAAAGTTTTATTCTTTGAACTTTCACAGTTAGATCTGAAATACCCCTTAGAACTGATTTTTACAAAAGATTCGGGGTAAGTTTATTTTTTGTCTACATAGATATCCAATTGACTCAATTTCATTTATCAAAGAGACAATCTACTGCATTTTGTCACAAAACAAGTGACTTTATTTTCTTGTATTGGCTTCTGGCCTCTTTATTCTAATTGTTTATTTCTATCTTTTGTCAATAGCATGCCTCTTAGTAACCATAGCTTCTACTAGGTCTTCATGTCTGTTACTCTGAGTCTTCCAGCTCAAAACTGCCCAGATATTTTTGACCTCTTTCATTTCCATATAAATTTTTAAATCTACTCATCAGTTTCCACAAGAGATAACTGACAGTATTTTGACTACAATTGCATTGAATGTATAAATTACTATGAAGTGAATTAATAATTTTATAATATTGAGGCTTTTACTATATGAACATTGTGTATCACTCAATTTAATTAGGTCATCAATATTTCAACAATGATTTTTTGTTTTTGATACTGATCTTTCAAACACTTTTTTGGTTTCAAAGAGCAAGATATTTGATATTTTTAAGATTTTCTAGTGATATTTGCAAGATTTGTTTTCTATTTGCTTATTGATGGTATATAAAATATATTGTGTATTGTCTCAGCAAACTTGTATTCAGCAAACTTTTAAAAAAATTCCTTACTAATTTTAAAAGTATGGAGATTCTTTTGAATCTTCTGTATACAAGTCATGTCACTTGCTTTATAAATTTGTTTCATTCCTTGCTTCCTAATCCTTTTATCTGATTGATTGATTGATTGATTGATCAACTCCTTACTGCACTGGCTAGGAAATTCTGTACATCACTAAATATAAGCAGTGATATCAAAAGTCCTAATCGTATTTTTTAATTTAGGGATAAATCTATCAATATTTTACCACTAAGTACGCTGTTTTCTGTAGGTTCCCTTTTAAACATTATTTTAGATTCCTTCATTTCTTATCTAAGAAGATTATGAATGAATGTCAAACTTTCCACAGTTTTCTATATCTGTTGATAATGATCATCATTTTTCACCATTTTCCATTGAAATTAGAAAATACATCAATTGATTTTTCAAATTAAAGCCAACTTTGAATTCTTGAAATAAAACCTATATGTGATCTTTGTATATATTGCTGGATTCATTTTTCTAAGAGATCTTTATTTTCTTACTAATCATAGAGATATTGTTCTGCAGGTTTCCTTTCTTGCAAAGACTTCATCAAGTTTCAGTATTGGGTTGTTGGTCACCTCAAAAATTGAACTGAGAAATATTTTCCCTTCTCTATTCTCTACAAGTGAAGTAATTTGTTTTTTTAATATTTGCAAGAATTCACCTATAAAGTGATCTTGTACTCCTTTGAGAGGGTTTACAAATAACAATTTAAATATAGTCTTAGAAGAGGCTCTATTGGTCAAGTGTCCTGCCTTCAGTTCAGGTCCTGTCATGATCTTGGGATCCTGGGATCAAGCCTCGCATCAGGCTTCCTCCTCAGGCGGGAGTTTGCTTCTCCCTCTCCCTTTCTGTCTCACTTGTGCTCACATGTTCTCTCTCTTTCTCTCAAATAAATAAGTAAAATCTTTAAAAATTATCCAAATAGTTTTAGAAATTTACTAACTTTCTACTTTTCCTTTTTCATGTTTTTAAAAGTTTTATTTTTCCAAGTCTTTTCTCACTTCATCTCAGTTGTCAAATGTATTGATGAACTTGTTCAAAATTGATATATCTTCCTTTGGCAGGGCTTGGGGTAAGTGGTAGTTAAATTTTTGTTTTGAAATAATTAATGATTCACAGAAAGTTGCAAAAAATGTCCATGGAAATCATATAACCCTTTGCCCCTTTTCTCCCAGTTGTTATATCTTGAATAACCATAGTACGATACAATACCAGAAAATTGTTATCTTTTGGCTTGCTTCACTTAGAGATCCATCCATATATTGGTGTCTATGTAAATATAATTTTTCATTTCTCTGAGATAAATGACCAAGAGTATAATTGCTCAGCCACTACAATGAATACACATTTAGTCTTATACTGCCAAAATATTCTGCAGAATGTTGTACCATTTTATAATATGACCAGCATGTAATAAAGAATCCAGTATGTCTGCACCCTCACCAGTATGATAAAATAGTGTTATCATTCTTTTAATTCTTTGTTATTATAGCTATTCTGATAGGTATGTAATGATATCTTATTTAGTTGCATTTCCCTAATGGCTAACAATGTAGAATATCTCTCCATGTACTTATTGCTACTTTTATATCTCCTTTGGTGAACTGTATGTTTATGTCTTTTTCATATTTTGTAATCAAATTGTTTAGTTTTTACTCTTAAATTTTGAGAGTTCTCTACATATTCTAGATGCAAGTCTTTTGTCGGATGAATAGTCTACAAATATTTTCTCCAAGTCTATTGCTTATATTTCCATATTCTTAACAGGGTCTTTTGCATAGCAAAATTTTAACTCTGATGATTTCCAACTTACCAATTTTTCCTTTCATGGACTGTGCTTTTGGTATCATGTCAAAAAATTGCATAGACCTAAATCTCAACAATTTTCTCCTATGTTTCCTTTTGAAGTGTCAGAGTTTAGCATTTTACAATGAAGTCCATGATTCATTGTGAGTTCATGTTCATATAAGGTGGATTGTCCAAGTCAAGGTTCTTTTTTCATTACCTCATAATTGTTCAACTGATCTAGCACCATTTATCGAAAAGACTAATCTTTCTCCATTCAACTGTTTTTGCACCTTTGTCAAAAATCACTTGGGCAAGTTTGTATGGGGCACTTCTATGCTCTTTACATTGCTCCATTAATCTGTGTCCATCCCACTGTGTTTTTTTTTAATTAAAGCTCTATTATTTTTTAAGATTTTATTTATTGATTTTACAGAGAGAGACACAGCGAGCGAGGGAAAATAAGCAGGGGGAGTGGAAGAGGAAGAAGCAGGGTTCTTGCTGAGTAAGGAGCCCGATGCAGGGTTCGATCCCAGGACCCTGGGATCATGACCTGAGCCGAAGGCAGACACTTAATGACTGAGCCACCCAGGCTCCCCTAATTAAAGCTCTATAATAAGCATAACATCCAGTAGGATATTCGCTCCCAATATATTCTTCCTTTTCAATATTAGATATTAGAATTTTAGACCTTAGATATTCTAAATATTAGAACTTAAATATTTTAGGTAATTTGCCCTTCCATTTAAATTTAAAATACTAATGTCTGAAGGTTTTATGATTATGTCACCATTTTTTTCTACTATAGACAATTTATTCCTTTTTTTGCTGCTGTGTTTTTGTTTGTTTTGTTTTGCTTTTAACCAGGTTTTCTAGCGTTTATATATTTTACCAATCTTAAAGAACACTTGGTTCTGTGGGGTTTTTGTACTCTAGTTTAACTTAATGATTTTTACCTCTAAAACTTATTAGGTCCTTCCTTCTACTTTCTTTGGTGGCTGTGGATAGTCAAAGTTTATGACTAAGTAGAACAACTCAAATCTCTATTCTTTATGAGGAACACAATCAATTTCCTCAGATACCTGCATGGTTATACAGCTGTCTCACTTTTCTCCCACTATCTCAAGCAGCTTGATGCAAAATTTTCCTTATCCCTGAGAAATAGATCCTGGCTTTTCTTTTTTTCTCTTTTTTTAAGTTTCCATTTTTTGGTGGGAGCTATGACCAAGACTATTTTCATAGGTAAGACTGTCTCCATTTTCTGGCAAGGGTCATACACTTACAGTCCAATTTTTTTCATAGGACCTGAATTCTAAACCAACTTTATCTTTGGTCATGTGGAACCCAGCTGGTTTTGAGCTTCAGCATATCATTTACTGCTGTGTATTTCTATTCAGCTTAGTACACCTAGATATTTATTATAGTTTTTAGCTTTTATTTCTTCTTAAATTTTTCATATGTATCAGTCATTGCTATGTGGAAGAAGGGAGAAAAGGAGATCAATGTAAACCTTCAGTGTTTCTAAAGCATGTACCTGAAAGGGTATTTCTGCAGTCACATATTCTTAAGGAAAAAAGTAAAATGAAATGTAACTACCAAAATCCACATGAATGGAGTCTGTGTTCCTAATATAATATCAGACTTAGAGGAAATATTACAGGGGGAAAAAGCAGCAGGAATAGCTGCAATTTGCATTCAGTGTCTAATGCAGAGACTTTACAAAATAAAGATAAAAAATGTATTTTGTTTATTAATTTATTAAAAGTTTATCTCTGTTGGTCTATATATTGTTATTTGGCTCATTATAAGAGGGGGAAAAAGTGGCCCCTTTAAAATTCTTTTGTTAAAATAGAGCTCATTCATCCAGAAATAATGATGCAGAATGAGTGCGATGGGAATAGCTATCAGGAAATGCAATGATATTACATTTATCCCTTTTAAAAGATAATCCAGACCTACTTGATACAATTAGGAGTGAAATGAAAGTAAGTAGAGGCTTAGAAATTCTATCAGTAAGATAAATGGTTTAAGCAAAGATCAATTAAGAGCCTTGTAGAGTACTTCATCTCAGAACAAGTATCTGGGAACAGGCTAGTAGATAGAATAAAGCTATTAAATCACTGGGAAAAAGCCAACAAATTGGCAAAGACAAGCAAGCACTATTGAGAAAAGCTGAATAGTTATGCTAATGACAGAATATCTGAATGGACTATAGAATTCTTACTTCTTTTAACACCTTCTCTCAATGCTTGTTTCTTTTAATATGGGTTAGGGAAGAAGAAAGCTTACACCTAGAAAAGAATAAGATGGGCAACATGAATGGACCTAGAGGATATAATGATGACTGAAACAAGTCACACTGAGAAAGACAAATACCATTTGATTCCAGTCATAAGCGGAATGAAGAAGGAGGAGGAGGAGGAGGAGGAGGAGAAGAGGAAGAAGAAGAAAGAAAGAAAGAAAGAAAGAAAGAAAGAAAGAAAGAAAGAAAGAAAGAAAGAAAGAACAAATGAAAAGCAGAATCATACCTATAAAAACGGAAAACAAACTAATGGTTGTCAGAGGGGAGGGTTTTAGGGGCTAGGCAAAATGGGTGAAGGGGAGAGACACCTTGTGGGTGACACAAGTTTTTAGTTATGGAATGAATAAGCCACAGGAGTAAAAGACACAGCATAAGAAATATAGTCAATGATATTATAATAGGGACATCCTGGGAAAGATAGTAGCTACACTTGTGGTGAACACAGCATAATGTATAAACTTGTTAAATCACTATGTTGTACACCTGAAGCTAATGTAAAAATGTGTGTCAACTATACCCAAATAAAAAAAATAAGTTAAAAAATTAAATAATTGGGCTTTTGCATTAAAAAAAAAAAGAAATGACCTGTCGAGCCATGAAAAATCATGGAGTATTCTGACTGGTGTAAGGCAGTTTGGCATTGTGGTTTCAATTTATATTTCCCTTATGACAAATGATGTTGAACATTTTTTCATGTGTGTGTGTGTGTTGGCAATTTGTATGTCTTCTTTGGAGAAATGTCTGTTCATATCTTCTGCCCATTTCTTGACTGGATTATTTGGTTTTTTGAGTGTTGAGTTTGTAAGTTCTTCATATACTCCCTCTGTTATGTAATCTGCAATATCTTCTCCACTTCTGTAGGTTGCCTTTTAGTTTTGTTGACTGTTTCCTTTGCTGTGAAGTTTTTTTATCTTGAAGTCCAAATAGTTCATTTTTGTTTTTGTTTCCTTTGCCTTTGGAGATACGTCTAGCAAGAAGTTTCCATGCATGATGTCGAAGAGATTGCTGCCTATGTTCTTCTCTAGGATTTTGATGAATTCCTGTCTTATATTTAGGTCTCTCAACCATTTTAGTTTATCTTTGTGTATGATATAAGACAATGGTCTAGTTTCATTCTTCTGCATGTGCCTGTCCAATTTTCCCAGCACCACTGAAGAAAATTTTCTTTTCCCATTGAATAGACAGATGAATAAAGAAGATATGGTATATATACACCATGGAATATGACTCAGCCTTCAGAAATGATGAATATTTACCATTTACATTGATGTGATTGGAAATGGGAAACAAACTGAGGGTTGTGAAGGGAGATGGGTGGGGTGATGAGCATTAAGGGAATCATGTGATGTGGTAAACCCTAGGTGTTAATATGTAACTGATGAATTGTTGAACACTACATCTGAAACAAATGATGTACTATGTGTTGGCTAATTGAATTTAAATTTTAAAAAAGACATGGAGGAAACTTAAATGCATAATTCTAATGAAAGAAGCCAACCTGAAAAGGATGCTTATTGTATGATGCAACTATATACATTCTGGAAAAGACAAAACTATGGAGACAGTAAATAAACCAGTAATTATCAGGGATTGGGGTGAGGTGGTAGAGATGAATAGGTGGAGAACAGAGGATTTTTAGAACTATGAAAATATTCTGTATTCGAAGATGGTGGAGGAGTAGGAGACCGATTATCATCAGGTCCCAGGAATTCACCCAGATAGCTATCAAACTATTCTGAACACCTACAAATTCCACCTGAGACCAAAGAGAAGAAGAGCGGCAATTCTAGGAACAGAAAATTGACCGCCTTCTGGAAGGTAGGACGTGCGGAGAAGAGAATCTGAGGCGAAGGGAAGATAGACCCCGGGGGGAGGGGCCGGCTGCCGGCAAGGGAGCGAGCAGCGGAGCACAGACTCGGGGCTGTTAGAAGTCGGCTCCACTGAGGGACGTCGCCCCAGAGACCAAGCGGAGGGTGAAACCCCTGCAGGGATGGTGTGGTCTCAGGACCCACGGGGACACAAAAAGACCAAGGGTGTCTGAGCGCGACCGAGCTCCCAGGTCTCAAAGAGAAGCCAGCGGGAGAGACAGAGCTGAGCTGAGGTGTCTCTCAGCTCGGGGTTATCTTGGGCTGTGATCTGAAGCACAGCCGGGCCACAGCTCTGTGAGCGGGGACCCCACAGGCGGCAGAACGGAGAGACTCACCTTCCTCCTCCGGGAGGAGCGGTGCGGGAGCGGCTGCAGGAATCTGCTGGGTTCGGAGATTCTAAACGGGGCTGCGCCAGAGACAGGGACTCTCAGTCACAGGCCGGGTGAGCTCGGAGCGCGGCCGGAGACCAGGAGACAGGAGGGACTGCTTTTCTCTGAGGCGCGCTG